>VRLP01007442.1:0-21835 GCA_009660295.1 Lophius piscatorius | reverse complement strand
TTAGAGAAAGTGGTAGCCAAACAATTGTGTGATTTTCTGCGTAAGAATAGTTTATTTGAGGATTTCCAATCAGGTTTTAGAGTTCACCATAGTACAGAAACAGCACTGGTCAAAGTTACGAATGACCTTTTAATGGCATCTGATGAGGGACTGGTCTCTGTTCTGGTCTTGTTGGATCTTAGTGCTGCATTTGATACAATTGACCAGAAAATTCTAATATAAAGACTTGAAAACTTAGTTGGCATCAAAGACACTGCATTAAATTGGTTTAAGTCATATTTATGTGGCAGATCTCAGTTGGTATCTGTTAACAATGAATCCTCCATGCATAGTAAAGTTACCCACGGAGTTCCACAGGGATCTGTGCTTGGGTCAATATTATTCACATTATATTTGCTCCCTTTAGGCAACATTGTCAGGAAACACTCCAATAAACTTTCACTCTTATGCAGATGACACAAAATTGTACTTATCAATGAAACTAGGTGACTCTAATCACTTATCCAATTTAGAGGCGTGTCTCAAAGACATTAAGACTTGGATGACCTGCAACTTTTTATTATTAAATTCAGATCAAACTGAAGTTATTGGGTTGGGACCCAAACACCTTAGAAACAATTTATCTGATGATATATCTACTCTGGATGGTATGACCTTGGCCTCCAGCACCACTGTGAGGAACCTGGGAGTTATCTTTGATCAGGATATGTCCTTTGACTCCCACACAAAACAGATTTCTAGGACTGCCTTTTTTCATCAGCGTAATATTTCTAAAATTCGGCACATTCTGCCCAAAAAGATGCAGAAAAGTTAGTTCATGCATTTGTTACTTCCAGGCTGGATTACTGTAATGCCCTACTAGCAGGTAGTCCCAATAAGTCTGTGAAGCCCCTCCAGCTGATCCAGAACGCTGCTGCACGTGTGCTGACCAGAACCAGGTTAAGAGAACAGATCTCTACTGTATTAACTTCCCTTCACTGGCTCCCGGTAAAATCCAGAATCGAAATTCAAAATCCTTCTGCTCACTTACAAAGACTTAACGGTCAGAACCAACGTATCTGAAGGAGCTCTTAGTTCAATATTGTCCAATCAGAACTCTGTGCTCCCCGCATGCAGGGTTACTTGTAGTCCCTAGAGTCTCCAGAAGTAGAATGGGAGCCAGAGCTTTCTTTTATGATAAAGTTTATAATTAAGGCTGGCATAAACTAGCTCTTAGCCATGCTGTTATAGGTTTAGACTGCTAGGGGATCTACAATGATGCACTGCTTTTCTCTCTTCCTCTCTCACTGTCCCTCTTTATACATCCCACTCACTTTAATGCATGTCACTGGATTAATACATTTTAAATGGTTTAATCCATGTTACTGGATTATTGCATTGCGGTTGGAGAAAGTGGATTATAGCTGATATCTTTGCTGCTTTCCCTCCGTCTGTATCTCTCCTCACCCGTGTCTCTCTCTTTCTCGCTCTAACTCTCTTTTTTTTTCAAACCCGACCGGTCATGGCAGTAGGCCGTCCACCCTGAGTCTTGGATCTGCTCGAGGTTTCTGCCCGTCAAAGGGCAGTTTTTTCTCGCCATTGTCGCCTAATGCTTGCTCAAGGAGGAATTTGTTGGGTCCTGTATATAATTATATAAAAAGTTTGGTCTAGACCTGCTCTTTCTGGAAAGCACCTTGAGGCAACTGTTGTTGTGAATTGGCGCTATATAAATAAAGATTGATGGATTGATTGATTGATGTTTTGGACACTAAGGTGAAGAGAGGAGCTGAGCTGTCAACTGATCACTACCTGGTAGCGAGTTTGATAAGATGGCGGGGGAGGAAGCTGGACAAGCCTGGTAGGCCCAAACGAATAGTGAGGTTCTGCTGGGAACGTCTGGCCAAGGAAACTGTCAGGATGGTCTTCAACTCCCACCTCTGGCAGAGCTTCAACCGCATTCCGGGGATGGCGGGGAACATGGAAACTGAGTGGAGCATGTTCCGTGCTGCGGGCTGCGAGCTGCCAGTGCTAGTCGTGGCGGTAATCCCCGAACCTGCTGGTGGACACCAGAGGTGAGGGATGTGGTCTCAGGGGGGGAAAGCGGTCATTCATCCACTCTGTCTACGGGCTGGATACTTTGGGGATCTCCTCAATCCCACCAACACGTATTCCCAGTAGGAACCAGAGCTGGATGACTTGGAGGTGGGTCCGCCCATCACTGGGGTTGAGATCGCTGCGGCTGTTAAACAACTCCGCGGTGGCAGCGTCCCGGGGGTGGATGAGATCTCTGGATGTTGTAGGGCTGTCATTTGATACAATTATAAAATATAAATTAATTGCTGCATTTGACCCGTCCAGGGTCCCATGAGGAGCAGTAGGCAGCTCATACGATGCAGAGCTACGGTAAATGGAAAATGGTATGTATAGCGCTTTTCTAGTCTGCTTGACAACTCAAAGCGCTTTTACAACACGAGTCAGCATTCAAACATTCACACTAACATTCACACAGAGGCTACCCTGTAAGGCGCCACATACTCATCATGACAATAACCATTCACGCCATCATTCACACACCAATGGAACAGCCATTGGGAGTAACTTGGGGTTTAGTATCTTGCTCAAGGACACTTCCACAGTAGCCGGGGTTCGAACTAACGACCTTCAGATAAGTGGACAACCGCTCTACCAACTGAGCCCCTGTCGCCCCAGGACGTTTGATGTCGCTAGGTTTTTTTTTCATAGTATGGTAAATGATCAGACAAGCTGAATGATAAATTAGTTCTTATGCATGCTCGGACATCAGTAAATGGGTGTGTTGCAGTACACCCATATATTAGCAGATTAGCAGATATATTAATCAGATTTACAAGTGCAATCGGTAGTGTTAAGATATTTTACCCCTCAACTTGGCATTCCCTGCAGGTGTACAGGATTGAGTTGATGACACTGGAGAGCAACTCAATGACAAGAAAGGGGGAGCCTCTTTGCCATTTTCTCCATCTCTCTGTGGAGGGACAGTCATCGGCTTTAAACTACTTTGCACAGGGCAGAGTGTTGTGTTGTGATGTAGTTTGACTTGGCTGGTGAGACCAGTTTTATTCCACGTTAATCACTGGCATTCATGTAAACACATAGGTGACAATAATCGTGACATACAGCAACATGATTTAACATTTCATATTATTAGCCACAAAGTGCTGTAAAAATCTATTAGATCCCCTCTTCATTTCATCTTTTTTTTGAAAACCTCTCACAAGTGTCAAATGATCAAAATGATCAATATCAACTGGTATTAACAGAGGAGGCTTCATTAATACCACTGATTGCGGTTCTATCAAATCTCTTAAATAGACCATTTTCAGAAGAATGAGGTTAGCTTGTAGGTCTCATCAGTATCATAATGTGCCAAAATCAAGAGAAATTCCGGAAGAGAAGGGGATAAAGCTGACAAAAGCAATCAGTCTGATGAAAGCTACAAAAGATAATTCTAAGGCTCTGGGACTCCACCGATCCTAAATGAAATACATTATCTACAAATGGAAAAGACTTGGAACAATAATGAGTCTTCCCAGAAGCGGAGAACCTTCTAATATTTCTCCAAAAGCATGGTCAAGGATCATTCAGGAAGTCACTAAACAATGACAACATGACTTAAGCACAAGTTTAAAAACAATAATACCAAACAAGAGTTATGCTTCGTTTGAGAACAAGTGTGTACTCTACTCACTCTTTTTCTACTTCTCTGCTTGTGTGAATATTGCCTGGGATTATTTGAGATGTGCGTGTAAGTAGTGTAAGTAATGCAAAATCCGCAAATGTATGTCCTTCTCTTCTGAAAATTGTAAAATTGTAATTGTTTTTTTTTATTGTTTTAATTATCAACCATGACCAAATTTTCCACAGCGCTGTAATTCTGTAGAGTCACAGACATCAGAAAACCAGACTTTGTCAAATCTGGGTTCACAATGCTATTCGGAGGCACCTCTCACAAGGTTCCCCCTTTTACGCCCAAATGTCCTGCTAACGTCCAGATATGTGACAGCTGAGGCAAATGACTCCCATTCATGTTGCTCAATGCAAGAAGCCTAGCATAAACCTGTATGTAATCTTATCACACAAACAATCAGTTGCATTCAGAGCAGTGATGCTGCAGTTCAATGTCACAAATCCTCAAATATGGCAGCAATAAAGCAGTTCTGCACAGAAGAGTGGACTTATAGTCCACAATATTGTCAGAAACTGATCTCCAGCAACTGTAACCATTTCAATGAGAGACGACTGAGAATGAATAAAAGATGAATGATTTTTTTACAACAGCTGATGTGAGACAAATAGTACAATAGAAAGTCTTTTGGATAAATAGAACAGCATGGAAAATCTCCCCTTTGGGGTTTGATCACTGGCGGCGGTGGCTGATGACTCTGCTGAAGCTGGTGAATGAAGGAGCTGATGGATCTCCGAGGACTCAGCGGTGATGCGGAGGTGGAGGGTGCACGAACATTTAACATGAAAGAACTAATTGAATGGAGCGAGAGACATATTTAATGACGGCAGCGGATGATGATGGGCTAAACATGCAGTTGTGACACAGTGATCCACCTGAATGCCTATATATTTAATCTATATGGATTAAAAATGAAATGTTTATTGGAGGGCATCTCAACACACAAACTGAGAAAAATTAGATCAGACTTTTGTGGTAAACCTGAGCTCAGGATGCTGTTTGAATCATTGAGTGTGTATCGCTTTACACTTTTATGGGAAGTTTGGGCCCGGCTTAATGGTAACATTTGATAAAAACAAAACTTTAGGGACGCATTCTCACAGAGAGTGACGGTTGCATTGACATTTCCGAGTTTTACAAGGGCCATGTTGTCACATATGACAAGCCAGTGTGCAATCCTGCCAGAGCGAACATCAGCTGGAATTAAAAGCAACTCTCATGGGTGATGGTGGAAGAGATACTGCTGTTCAATATATATGACTCTTAATTAGTTGGAATCACTAGTAAAGCTGTATAAGGAAGGTTCCACAACCTTTATATGACTTCTTGTCAATGTTGGAACTAAATTGTTTTCATGGTTGTGCATGTCACTTTCCCTGTAAGTCTTCCTTTCCCCAGCTTCAAAAACTGATAAATGTGTGTGTGTTTTTGTAGTTTTGTCTTGCAGTGTGAAAAGAGTCTCATGTGAAAATTTCAAGCGTAAACCACAGCATTTAGATGTGACTGGAGCAAAGAAAAGAATATCCTCTTAAATAATGGACTTTGTTGAAGGGGACACTAATTGAAACAGATCTCATGTAGATGCTGTCATCTTGGATCAGTCTGGTCTTTCATTGACCTGTTCTCCTCTGTGTTCTCACTCCACTATCCATCCACAACTCCTTCCCTCAAAAAGCTGCTTCCTCCTGCTCATCATTTTCCTCATTGTTCCCCCACCAAACACCTTTCATCATCTTTTTTCTCTTTTCTATTCTGTTATGCTGATTCCGTCTTTTGTTTTTGCTCTCTTTGCTCTTTACTCCACACCGAGCAGAAAGTGTTAATCTGTTTATTCACGCTGTGAAAGAGTAAATGAACTTGATCAAAACTTCCTCGTGCTAAGATAAACAAATTTCAGGAGAGGGAGCCAGTGAGAGAATCCCAGAGAGGAGACAAATCCGAAGTGCTGAGGAATAAGGGATTTTGAGGACAAGGGGGGAAAAAAGTTAGACAGAGCCATCCGCTGGGACGTTCAGATGGTCATCAGTGTGAAGGTGTATTCTCGTTATGTAAATAGCTAAGTGACTCATTTCTGCTCTCTAGCAGGCACCTCGTACCTCTGCTCATCCAACCAGAGCGTGCCAGCTGCTGCGCTCTCATCTCAGCCTCTCTTGCCAGTGAGGATTAAACTCTTAATCCGCTAGACTCAGGCTTGCTACTAGCTCAGACAGGGGGGCAGCTATCTTGGTGTGTTCTGCTGCGTGTGCGTTTGTGTGCCGGCTTCTGGTGTATTTCACGGTGGTGCGTGTAAAATGGATTGTGGGCAGTTGCATGTATAATGTATGGGTGAAAGAGAGATTAATTTAAAAAACAACAACACTGAGAGAGGGACACAGAGAGTTTGCTGGTTGTGGTGCAACACATAGACAAGTTAGCCAGTTAAGTGCTTAAGGACTCGTTCTCCTTATTCCACTTGTGCAATGTCCAGAAAGAAATACCTCTGAGTTTTATGTGTATATGTGCGATAAAACTGAGGTAATGGCAGAATTCAAAAGGAATATTGCAGTACTGTTTCGGTGAGGCAGATTGCAGGGCACCTAAATCATTCAGCTGTGACTGGAAAGTAATCGCTTTTGTGAAAATAACGCCTAAGAACTAGTAGGCTAATGTGTGTGATCAGTCTCATGTTGCATACATTAACCAGCCCTGGGTATATTTGGTGCGGCAGCTTAATGAATAATAATGGATGGATTCAATAAACTGAACGTCTGTGGTCTCAATACAAACAGACATAGAGAGAGAGGGAGCGAGGGAGAGAGGGGGAGAGAGAGAGGTAGAGAGAGAGAGAGAGAGTGAGAAAGAAAGAGAGCGAAAAAGAAATCCCCACCTCTTAAGTTTCCATTTCAACCCTTGCTAATGTGTTGCCTGCTCCGTTAGCAACCATATGGGCCTGGACAAAGTGTTTGCTTGTTTTAGCATTACCCCCCAAGGCACAGGAAACTAAATGAGCTACCTCTGAAGGACAGCGTTGGTGTGCGAGGCCAGCGACGCAGATGAATCTGCAAGCACAATGACAATTTTTCACTGAACTTTCACTTTGTACAAGTTTTGTTCCAGCATTGCAGAGAGATGCATTATACAATATGTGTTTATGTGGAACAGTGAGAGTTTTTACAAAGCCTGTTATGAACACACAAATAAAACACATGGCACACACACACACGCATTTATATATATATATATATATAAATTCATGTGTGTGTATGTTTGTTCCAGTCTTGCAGAGAGATACATAATACATGCATGTGTTGATGTGGAACAATCACAGTTTTTACAAAGCCTGTTATGAACACCGATGTATTTATATATATATATATATATATATATATATATATATGCACACACACACACACACACACACACACACACACACACACACACACACACACACACACACATGTACTGTATATACACAGTGGAACTGAGAAGAACTCTTCTATTGGTGGAATATTGGGTAATGCAGCAACTGCATTACCAATATCAATACTTGACCGTATCCGGTAATTGCATTATTTTCTGTTAAACTTGTACCGCTAACTAAAATGATAAATATGAATTTAACAGAATTCTTTTAGTTTTTTTTTTACTCAACTGTGTTTTTTCTTTCTTTTTCTACATGAAGTGATCTAGGCCCTACGTAATTTTTTAATTGTGGGGTTCAGTCAAATGCGTTATGTTGAGTCAATTACAAATCCACTTTGTTGATCATACAAGTCTTGATTTAGTTGAAAAAGATCTAGTTGAAAAAGAATTAACACACAAACAATACATTTTGGTCATTTAGCCTACATGTATTGACTTAAAATACCCCCAGAGTTCACCTTTCTGAGTGTACAATGCAGATATTTACAATTTAGACAATCGTGTTTTTTCTTTCATGACTGCACAATATGTTCTGTGTCTTCCTCTCTGCATTCCTTACAGGGTGAATTGAGGCCGTGTGTTTTCAGACGCAGGTTATCTATCACCTGTGTTCACCGATGAATCTGCCGGGAACCATAAGTGAGGGAAATTCAGGGGGATACCGCGCCCACTATTGCGCGTGAAGCAATCAGAGCGGGAAACAGGCATGAGAACATTTCCTCTATGTCCTTGAATTTCATTTCATCTAAGAGTGAAGGCAGGAGGAAGCTGAGAGCTACATTCCTTTCTGGTAAATAGTCATCTTTTCTACCTGGGAGGAGACTCTGTGTCTTCATCGCGCCTTTTCCTCTGCTTTCCGCTCGAACTTGAACTTGGGTCTGTGTCCTCTGTTGCGCATCCCCTCTCTCCCCCCTCCTCCACCCACTTCTCCCCTGCGCCTCCATCTCCTCCTCCTCCTCCTGCAGCACTACTAACCGAGCTGTAACGGGACACTTTGAGCACACCGAACCTCCACCCTCTCCCGTCTGTGATGCGTTCAGTCCGGCACCTCCACCGGCTCGGATGAGGCGGACGCAGGAGAGGTACTCATGTCGCTGGAACATGCGGCGGGGTTTTTTTTGGGGGGGGGGCGAGTTGATGCTTGTTGACACCCTGATTTGGTGTTGAATGATTGCAGGGACTGTGAGGCGACACAGGGATTTGACGGCGAGCCGGTTTGTCAGCGTGATATGAGTGCGGGTCTCAGGACGGTAAACTGGACTTGAGAAGTTCCACGGATGTCTATGAAAGGTTTGCTCTGCAGCTAAATATTCTGTCTGAAGTTTGTGTGAATGCTGCCACAATAGTTCAGTGGATTAATGCTGGAGTCTTTTTTATTTTGTGTGTCTTTTAATATTTAAGCTGCTGTTGATTAAGAGGAATAAGACATTAGGTCATTTGTCAGTGAAATGTAGGATAGGAAATGTGCGCAAAATATCGCCCTCAGCAACTTTATATTCTAACTTTATTCATCTTATAATTAGATTTTTTTCTTCACTTACTCATTTGTAGACGTTTAACAAAACTTGTTGAAAGGTCGACACATTTTGCTGTCTGTCTGTCTGTCTGTCTGTCTCTCTCTGTGTGTGTCTGTGTCTGTGTGTCTGCTTCTGCAGGTTGGTGAGTGAATGAGAAATAGAGGGAAATCAAGAGCAACTCGATCTCCTCCATCAGCGCCTAGTAAATGCAGTCACTGTTGACTTGCCAATGAATATAATATAAGCTCCCTTACTGGATGATGAGTCCCCCTATGGAAACCTCATCATGTGGAAAAAATCCTGTCAAATAAGATTCTTAAATTTAAATATGATTGCAGAATGATTCATTTGTTTATGCATACTGCCAAATTTTTATTAATAGCTTTTTTCCAAGTTTGATGTCAATCATTTCTGTGTATTTGATGCATATTTCTTTATTAGTATGTTTTTATTACTGTATGCTTGAAGCAAATATCTCACAAAACATCAATCCTCACTTGGACCCCAAATACAGAGGGAGTGAAAGACAACCTTTCACTCCCTCTGGTATCCTTTGTCTCTTGTGTCCGTTTGTGCCCAGTGGTGAACCAAAGCTGGTAACACCAGTGCGCCGCTAAAACCACCTCATCCAATTAAGTTTCCATTAAAATAAACCCCGCAACATCCAAAGGGAATACAGATCAATTCATTTAGAGTATATCTTGCTCTGGTCGTCCTGTTCAGTGGAAATGAAACACCAGCAGCGTGTCAGACGTGATTTATTTGTTCCTCCAGTACAGGACATTATTCTACTGAATCTGAATCAGCGATGCATGTTGGTGTAGTCCAATGCTTCAAACTGTCTATGCAGTCCAGTCACACATTCATTAAGCCCTTTGTTACCAGAGATAGACAGTGAGCAGAGAGAACAAGCTCAATACTAATGATGATACTCTGATTCTTTGCAGTCTGATGTGACCAAAATACTGTATGTGGAGCTGCTGCCCCAGAATCCTGTCTATTGTTCTCTGTTACCGGATACCACACTGTACTCACTATAAGAGAATTTAGTAAGGGCTTAGAATAGTGATGGATGAGTGATGTATGTGTGGAGAGACATTTAGTTTGACGTGTTTTCAGAAATGTGTTGAAAAAGTTAGGATTGCCGTTAGAGACTCGGGAATCTCCTAAATTGTCTTGACATAAGTAGGAAATCTATCAGAGCTTTGCTCAGGACAGAAGCAGGAAACAGAACCGTGCAGCTACCTCCAGTGTTAGTCCTTGGTACTGGCTGGATATAATAAGCAACTAAGCGACATGTCTCGAAGGACAATTCCAGCTGTTTCAAACTGAAAGCATCTGGAAGCTCGATTTTATTATTATTATGATGTCTGGCGTCATCGGGTACTTAAACCATTTTCGCCCACTGCCTCTGTAAAATGTGTCTTCTGCTTGAATGCTCTCTTTCCTAATTATAACAAAACAATCCTTAAACATGTAGAATCATGCAAAAACTAATGAGAATATAATTGAATCGATTTGAAATGCCTTTACCAACTGCAAGCATTTTTGACTTGTTCTCGAAGCAAAAGCACAAACTGTGAATCTGTTGAAATGTTCTTTTTCATGGCTGCTGGAGTACAACTATGCAAGAAAGACGACAATCTGTACATTAGTCACAGTAAATAAATGGCAAATTGAGAAGGACAACTCTATGAGGCTTAAATGTAAAATGTAACATCCTCTCATAACCATTCATGCCAAAAACTTTAAGGGTAACCATATTGCCAAGAAAAGCGTTTTGGGCACAGTGCCTCACTGTCTGTCTGCTATGCTGCCGGTGTGCAACGGCCAAAACTCTGAGTTTCAATAACACCACACATCTCAATGTTTCCATTCCACTGTTATTTGTTGAAGTTTCTTACACCCCCACGTGGGCCATCCTTAAAGTTGAATTGAGTGTAAATTCCCTGACTGTCTCTTCACATTGAGCTCTTGCTACTCGACATTTATAGCAGTGTCTTTTTTCTCACCGAAATTATGTGAATGGGGCTTGGGGTGGGGGTACGGGACTGCAGTCTCATTGTGGTGCCCTTCCTCCATCTATCCTATTATTTGCTAGGTCTTGCATTTTATTGTGATCTAATCCCTATCCATCTCAGTTCCATTCTGACATTTCTCTCTCTGTCTGTCTCTGTCTGTCAGCTTCTGCTGCCACATGACTAGGCTCTCCGTAATCCTGCCGCGGTGTCACAGAGGATCCCGCTCATTCCCTGGACACTTCAGTGCTACATATTTGGCTCCTCGACTCATCCAGCTCATCCTCTGCAGCTATCAGGCACTGATCAATTCTAACCCTCTCTCTATGCAGGCTTTCCTTTTCCAGACACTTGCTTGAAATTGGGATTACCCACTGATCAGATGCTGACTCCTGACATACCCACTGAGCCTGTACCATAAAAACTCACTTACATTCAAGTGTGACAGCAAGATTTCTGACTCTGCTCATTCCTCTTGATTCTTGTGATTGAAGAACTGGTAGCTCATGTATCAGTGAAGAAGAAAAAAATCCCTGTTTGGAAGGCTCTTAAATTAAAAATGGTCCGCTGATCTACAGTAGACCGGAGCTGTGTCAGAAAAGCTTGTCACATGTGCAAGTTTTAAGAAAAGTTGTATGAGGGCACAATACAGGCTAGAGTGCTGACTTGTAAGACTGAAAAGTTGATCCCATTGCAATACAGAGACATTCTCATAGAATCCCTCCATATTTATTGTTTTGTCTGAGCTGCCCAGTTCAGAGCAGCCTGCTTTCCAGATGCCGCCATGCCCATCATCAGCAACGCCAACCATGACTTCAGTAACCTCTCCCTCAGTGATGACAGCAGCCTTGACCGCATCTTCACGGAGATCCCAGAGACTGAGACGATCAAGGTATGAATAAAAGTATTAAATAATTGATGTAATTGTTCTCATGCAGCTTCCTTTGCATTGAAACTTTTGATTCTTCACTCTCCAGGGTGTGCACTACCAGAGGGCTCAGTTCATCCATCGGCCCGAGGACCTTGTGTCCGTCGACCATGCCCTTCTGGCAGTGATCAACGTTGGTGGAAACCGCTACACGTTCCCCTGGAGTACCCTCGAGCAATTCCCTCTAACACGCCTTGGCCGCCTCTGTGGCTGCCAGTCACCTGAGGATATTGCCAGAATTTGCGATGACTATGATGAAGCACGCAAGGAATTCTTCTTTGACCGGTCGCCATCGGCCTTCAGGGTGATCCTTAACTTCTTGGCTGCAGGGAAACTGCGCCTGCTGCGGGAGATGTGTGTCCTCTCCCTGCATGATGAGCTGACCTACTGGGGGGTGGAGATGGCGTACATGGAACGCTGCTGTAAGAGGAAGATGTACACACGCATTGAGGAGGTTCACGAACTGGAACGGCGTGAGGAGGAGCGCAGACAAAGAAACGCAATGCAGAATGTGATAATTGAGGAGACAAGGTATCAGAAGGTGATGAACTGGCTCCGAGATATGGTGGAGAATCCACATTCTGGCTTACCGGGGAAGATCTTTGCCTTCTTGTCAGTGATCATGGTTGCAGTGACTGTCATCAGTTTGTGCATCAGCACCATGCCAGACCTGAGAGAGGAAGAGGAGAGGGTAAGCTAACAAGTGTATTTAGATGTTGTGAATATAGCTGTGAGTTATCTGCATAGAGTAGCGGATGAACTGAACATGACAAACTGGATGATCCATGTTTCCTGCTTTCATTGGGGCGTGACAACTACATGAGAGGAATGACAGTAGCAGTTTTATTTTAGCCATCTCAGATATAGGGAGACATGATGCTACAAAAAGCCTGGCTTGAAAAATCTCAAATATAAAGAGTGCATGTCGACACACTGTCTTAAATATCCCTGTGGGAGGCTTCTGTTAGGGTGGTGGTCTTCCATGTCCTGTGATCTGTGTCTGCCCATAGTGGCGCGGGATAATGAAGCTAGAGCTGCTCAGTGAGGCCTGTCCACTCAGTTAACACTGATGAATAATGGAACGGACTGACTGTTCCTGGCACAAAAGATGCACACACATCACACAAATTTGTCAAAACTCTCACGTGTATATACTTGAGGTCACATGCCTGCACACGTGTACACGCCATCACACCTGATCACATGCTACTTTAATCAACCATCCAGTCCAACCAATATGGCTCATGCATAATTTTGGACTCTTCTTTGGAAGTTACTGCAATGCTTCTGTGGTTCGATATTGATCAGTTGCCCTTAGATAGGAAATGATTTGACGATACTAAATGTTTATGCAGAGTCCGGTTGTTGCAGGAGAACACCATACACCTGGTCAACAACTGTTCAACATCACCAGCAGTGCCTCAATGTTGATTGTGATATAAACAGTTACAAATCATACAGTGGATTAAATAAAGGATGTTAGATACTAGTGATTTTATGAGGCAGATCAGAGCACTGGTTTCAGAATTATTGATGACTTGTAATGGACAAAGAGGCTCTTGCAAGAAGAGTCCAGAAGGGAGTGAAAGTAATAGACACATTTTGTTGACCTTGAGCACAAGAGTTGAAAGAGTCCATGTCTGAGGCACTGTCTGCTGTACATAAAGATAAGTGCATGAAGTTAAAAGATAAGAAACAGCCATACAGCGGATATTCTGGGAGTAGGTGAAGCAACACTCTGTAAGTATTAATGAAACACTCCATACACGCTTCAACGAGCCATGGGTGTCATGTCTCTGCCTCCGGCTCATCGGTAGCCCTTCCTCAGACCACTTTAATAGATGCAAAC
This sequence comes from Lophius piscatorius, assembly GCA_009660295.1. Taxonomy (NCBI): domain Eukaryota; kingdom Metazoa; phylum Chordata; class Actinopteri; order Lophiiformes; family Lophiidae; genus Lophius; species Lophius piscatorius. The sequence goes on along the minus strand of VRLP01007442.1, from coordinate 8,418 downwards.
CACAGCAGACCGAGACCACCCAGCAAGACATCCTGTTCTGTAGATTTCCTGAGCCAGTCCTCTAGCCTTCACAATTTAGCCCTAAGTAATTTGCATGCTTGCCCAAGTTTCTTGTTCCCAACACATCAACAACAACATGTTCACTTGTTGCAAACCAGTTACAGGTACCATGGTCACAAGATCAATGACTGAACCAATGTTAATCTGACTTCACCTGTCAGTGGTTATAAAGTTATGTCTGATCGATCGAGTGAGGTCTGCACTGATCCTCAAGTTTAAGCTTGATTTCCTGTGTATGATGCATATCACTATATAACGACTCACAGGTGAAGTGAGAATAACATTATCTTGTTGCCATGAGATAGATGGGTTAGGCAGTCTGTGAACATTGTGTCCTTGTGGTTGAAAAAATGGGCAAATATGAGGATATGAGTGACTTTGGCAGGAGCCAAACTGCATGGCTAGACTACAAGGTCAGAGCATCTCCAGAACTGCAGGTCTTGTTGGGTGTTCCTAGTCCACGGTGGTTAGTACTTACCAAAGCAGGCTTGCCTAAGCTGTCTAATCCTGGCTAAGAGCTACTGAAAAAATAAAATTCCTGTAAAAAAGAGCTGTTTTGCCAGCAAAAAGACACCTACACAATATTAGGGTAGGTGGTTTTAATGTTATACCTGATCAATGTAGATTTACAGGAGAACGGCTGCAGCAGGTAGAACAGAAACACTTCGTATTTGTTATCGGTTCAGGCCCAGATAGGATGGCATGTAAGACTTTGCCCAGATTGTGGTCAGGCGATTGGTTGCCTAAGGGGGAAGGAGTAGGATGTAGCTTGACAAGGGGGTTGCATCTTGATCTTATTGCTTACACTGGGATGGAATTCCTTCTCGTATCACCTACTGCCATTATCGAACCCTTGCACAAGAGTGTTCAAGAAAAATAAGAGACTTGTGGAACTTTACACAGCTCACTCTGCGTGTGTGTGTGTGTGTGTGTGTGTGTGTGTGTGTGTGTGTGTGTGTGTGTTTGTGTGTGTGTGTGTTTGTTTACTTCAGTTTTTCCCTGTGTCTTGTGAGGTAAATGTAGATACATCTCAGGTTTGTGTTTGTGTGTGTGTTTTTGAGTGTGTATGACATTTCATTGCACTTTTACCAAGTGTGTGTGCTCATCCAGGTATCTTTCTGCATGTCAATGCCCATTCTTGGAAACAGAATAGCATCTCCCACAAAAGTAAACAAATCCATCTGCTGCATTCATTATCATGTGTCTGCGTGGTCCTGAGTTTAAACTTGTTATCTTATGTTTGGCTTCTGAGCTCCATGTGCAGAGTCCACCTAGTCTGCTCAGGATGGAGCAGCAGGACCCTTGATATCTTTAATTTACATGGCCATGCTGTTTGTCTCTGTCTGAGGTCTGCTTTATGATGGTGTGGGACAAAAATTCCCTCGTCCACTCCTTATTCATCCTGCTTCTCTGCTCCCAGTTTGGATCAGGAGTGTGAAAGGAAAGAAAAGTAAGTGGAAGATGGAAAATGAGGACAAATAAAGGAAATATCTTAGAGAGGGGAAAGAAAGAGTGTAGTGAAATAATATGGGTTGGAGGGAGAATTTAAGAGGGGGACGGATAAGAACAAGATTCTAATAGCAAAAAAGGAGGGGATAAAATGTGCATAATTTTTTCTCTGCAGTATTTAATGTCAGTCTGCTTGTCCTTATATGATACCCTCTATCAAACAGTATATCACTATAAACTAAATGCTTTTAGAGGGGCCTTTATCATGCAGCTCAGTTTCGAACACACGGATAATAAGCACACAAACATCCCTCTATACCCTGATGCTGGTTTGGGTATCTAATAGTCTGCTCATCGAAACTATCCATATGTTTTTGGAGGCACCATTATTCTGTTCCAGAAAATTTTGATGGGAGGCAAATCTCTGTGTTTCAGAAATGCAAATTGATTCATGAAATATTGATGAAAAATTAGGCAGTGGAGTTTTTGACCAAGCTTCTAGAAAGCTGAATCTGCCATTGGAGTTTGTATAGCTCCTTTTTCTTGTTTTAGCCTGGTCCCAGCTGATGAATCTTTACCCATTCACAGGACAGAACACAAATACATGCCTAACCCTGAGCCACTTTATATAACTTGTTTATAGTACGACCCAGTAGCAGCAGCTATATGCTAAAGAGTAGGGGGCCAAGGATGGAGCCTTGGGTTACACTACAGGCCAAAGTGGCCAGTAAAGTTGGTTACTGAGTAAGTTGTATTCGATAAGTAGGATTTTGGGGGGCATATTAAAACATGTGAGGACTCACTAACAGAATCATGGAACATGATACAACCAAATAAAGTTCAATAAGGGTCAAAGATTGAGCATATCTGATTAAAATAAAAACTATTTTCCATGAAATACAACATAAAACAAAAGATGGATTTTCCTTTAGTGTTTAAGAATATGCTTTATTAAAGGATTCGTCTTTTTTACGGTCAGTTTAGAGTGTCTAAGATATAAATGTAATAAATTACCCAAATAAATCCAATATTCAAAGTCTTCCACACCTTTTTCGTCTTGGTGAGGACATTCATGTGTTCTCTTCAACATCAGTTGGAGATGATCTGTTTGCCGAATAACCAACATCATTTTGGACTAAAGCCTGCCTTCATTGAGGATCTTTTGGTGGAGATCACAACGTTTTCTGTGAAATTGGGGCCGTGTCTCTTGCTTCTCCGCTGTGCCGAACTGCATTTATGTGAATCAGAACGAGTTTCTACATGTATTGGTCTTCAGGGGGGATGTGTTTCAGCATCCCACTGTCCGCATTTGGACATGAATCAAGGATGAATTACGTGTACAGCTCAAAGCAACGCAATCCAAAGTCTGATCGGAAAATATGTGTTCTGTTTTAGCATGAGACAATTTTAGGGCTTCCAAGCATTTATTTGTGTGTAATTTAATAGGGAATACAAGCTGTAACAGAGTAACAGTAAGGCTTTAAAGGACTCAGCTCTGTGTGTGTTTGTGTGTGTGTGTGTGTGTGTGTGTGTCTGTTTTTGTCATTCTATATACAGCAGGCTTGCATCATCTGCTGAGCCGAGAGGAAAGGGCTGCAACATCAATCGTAAGCCTGGTTTGAGTTTGTAAATTTGAGTGTGTTAAATGGACATGAATAGAGCAGAAATAGTTGTCAGAGTGTATAAACTTTACTGGCTAAGAAAGGGGAGACTGAGGCTGGCAGTCAGTCAAAGCAAATATAAGCCAAGGAAAGTAAATAAGATTTAAGGAATGCTGGAAAGAGAGAGAATATAGTAGAGAGAAATAGAGGGAGAAAAAAAACATGTGGGAAAAAATGGTTAATGAACACATTGGACTCCACTGAGGTATTAGTAATAACTCAATGATTCAATGCAAGCTGACATGATGGTAGCAGCAGATGACCTTATGAAAAGAATGACAATTCAAGGTGAAGAACAAAATTAAAACTCTGTGTGTTCATTCAACATTGTGCTAATTTCTTGCTAAAGCAGGTTACCTTTTACACAAATCAGAGGCTCTGTTTCAATCTCACACAACCTCAGGTCATTTGAGAATCTACCCTAATTACAAAATTAAAGCACTGGCACTATATGTAATCCACATCCACTAATAATCACCATAACCAGGAATCTTCTGTGTTTTTATCTTTAAAGGCATGTATATAATCTATCTGACCAAATCAGCGTCGAGCAGATTCCATTCCCATTGCAGCCTATCTACTTATAAGCTGTATTCCCACTGTCGGATGTGTTACATGACTGCCAATTGGGATTATGGGAGAGAACTGCAAAGCGTGAGGTGTTAACCTTTCCGTGCAAGGATGAGATTGCGCAGCACAGCATTGACGAGTACATCCCAATGCAGTGACTGAAGCAGCCTCTCAGATCTAAATGAGTCAGTACTGGGGATTGTTGCTGTCAGTTAAATTAACAACAGAATATTGATTTCTCTGTTGAAGACATTTGGTAGTTAAAATTGGGCTTTTTTACAAGACCTGTTAATGAAATTTATGATTTTACAGTTGAATTGATCTACTTTATCTTTACATAGGAAGATATGGATTTTTTCCAAAAGTCCCTTTTCTGTTTTCATAGTCTTTTATAAACATATACAGTATATTTAAAAAGGACAAACTGTGGCATAAATGACATTCACTCTCATGGTTCTGCACTGCTGCCAAGAAAGAGGACGAATCATTCATGGGCATGATCTATGAAATATGTATTTTTCAAACAAGACAGATGGCCAGCAGAATGAGTTCTTCCCAAATAGGACGTATCGAACCAAAACTAATGTCTTGTCCGTCTAAAAGTCAAGTTTTAAATTAAGTGTCTGACCCACCCAGACATGGCCATCAAATAGCTCAAGGAAAGGATGTTGAAATCTTAATAAGATTTAGAGCCAAGAGTCAATAACCTGCGTGTTCTTGCCAACCCATTTCAATGGACCTGGACTAGAAAGCAAGATTTTAGATATGTCATCTGGCTTGTGACAAAAGTTTGTCCTGTATGTCCATATACATGGTTTGCTTCATAACAGCAATTAAAAAAAAGAATGGGCCAGAAAACTAACAAATAAATCAAACTATCAAAGACTTTATACACAGAAAGTGTAAAAGCACTTAGACACCAAATATTTGACAGGTTGTTTTTTTTAGACCACAGCGAACCAGCTGCTGGTTCTGGGCCGGCGCTAGAGCCAATTTAGTGACGTTCTGAGCTTGCGTTTAGTTTTCCAGTGGCTGTAGAGGCAAAAGAGCCTCTGAGATTAGTGGTCTGAGAATTATTGGTTTAAAATTTTCCCTCCCTTTCTTTCTTCTTCATTGTGTCTGTAGACATCTTTCATAATCTACTTTGATTACTGATTTCTGGCAGTGCTACTCCACTTTTTCCATGTCTGTAAGCTCTCATAAAATATGTACACATATGGACAAAATGGAAGCCAAGTACAGAGGAAATACTGCATTTTACTCCATGGCCATTCAATTCTGTAACGGCTAATCATGTCGATGTAAAATGAGATTTAGAAGGGTAAAAGTGTGCGGAGACAAGAAGAAATGAAGAAAGGCAGGAGTGTGGGGGTGAGAGTAGGAGGAGGGAAAAGTGTAAGTCAGGTGGAGGTCTAAGAGAGGACCACTGGTCAAGATATGAGGCCCTTAGCCTTAGGAGTTTGGGTTGAGAGGGAGAGAAAGAAAGAGGGGGGAAGCATTCATTGTCGCAATTCCTTCGTTAGTCATTCATTTAAAAACATGAGCGGTCAAATATACTAATGTGACCGCGCAGGAATGTACTGTCACCAAACAACAATATGGCCAATAACAGATCAGGGTTGATTAACAGTGTATATCTGGTGTGCAGCTCACCGAAGATGCCTGTTACACTGGTGAGGGAAATAAAAACATCAGTGAAAAAGAAGGACCTACGGCAGAGAAGGACAGAGTGAAAAATAGCCTTAGGCAAGACAGAAAACACGCCGGTTGCAAAGAAGATAAGCAGGAGCTCTTTTGCCCCATGGTCATATACTGAGCAGCAGGTGCCCACCCATCCAAAACTGCAGCTCATCAGTTTCTTGTGCTAACTGCAAAATCAAACACCTCATTCCACACCATCATAACTGAAGTCAAACACCAACTCTGCACTGTGTCTCTGATCCCAGTAGTGCCAACAGCAGATGAGTGTGTTTGTGTGCCGAGCAAATTTTCTGATGCTTATTGATGCAAGAAATTGTTTCTTGTTGAATTGTTTCTTTCTTCCACTGCTTGCACCACACATGGTTCCTCTGCTGTGTGTGAACATTAGTCTCTTTCATGAGTTAAGTGCTGATGTATTTAAAGCATCTTGGATATGATGAGCCACTATATACTTACAAGGCAATACAACAACAATGGAATTTTTTTATAGCAATATAGGGAGAAAGTGGAGGCTTTGTTTGAGTTATAGAGCGTGTTAGTATGTAACTCTTGTGATTGTGCATTGTTATGAATTGAAGTATTGTTCAATACTGCGATTCCTTTTTTAAGTTTTTTTTTTCAACAACCACCCGCCCTTATTCTAGAGTGGATAACTTGATTTGATGGAAAGAAGCACAGACAAATTTGAAATTAAAAACTTAATTTCCTGTATGTGTGTGTGTGTGGGTCTTAAGATGTGTGCACACAAGTGTATAAATATGAAGCATTCTGATAATATTGAGATAACCTCAAACCTCAAATATCTTTTATCTTTTATTTCAACTTCATTAGCAGATTTGTTTTTGTTTTTTGTTTGTGTTTTGTTTGATTAGCGAACTAATCCCCCTCTAATGTGTTTTTATCTTTCCTTTGTTCCATCTTTCTCTTATCCACACTCTTTCACTTTTATCCATTAAAGTGTTTGTGTGTAAACAAGCTGTTGGTCTTTGACACTGATGGAGCACTTGGCAGCCTGTGCAGCAGCTACAGATGAAACTATTGGTGGTTACCTCACTTGCACGTCAACTCTGTGTTCCATTGAAGTCAGTGGAGTGTTTGGCAGCTTTCTCCTCTTTTATTATATCACATATCAAGTATTCTTGCAGATTAATATTTACAAGCAACACATCACAGTCCAGTATGCATTTTTTGTTGACAATGCAATTTCAAGTGCTATCAAGGCACAGGTGAACAGCCTGGTGACGGATGTAGGTGTCACATAATATAAGCCATTCAGTAACGCACCACTGGTGAACAGGATGGGCCTCAGGTTAAGAATATTCAGGTGTCATTTAACTCCACTCCCTTAATCTTGATGTGTCTTTCTATGTCATCTGTCCTTATTTCATTTCTGTCCCTCTTTGTTGAAGCTTTGTAAGTGAGTGCAAGGTCAATATTGAAGCAGAGAGAAATACTGTGGTGTAAAGTATGTTCAAGGTCTGCTGCAAGGTAAAGCTGACTTATTGGCAGAGTCGACTCTTTTTTTTTATACCAAAAAAATACCTGCAAAATTATCACCATTCATCATAAACACAGTACAATATAAGTGTTAAATCTGACTCCATTGAACGACCTGACCAAAAATCAAAACTGGCTTCAAAGTACCTAGTAGTACTAGTGCTAGTTTTGTCCTGCAGTTGTTTCTTCTCAATTTGTCCTGGAAATGTCGGGCACTGCAGTTTGAATGACATGTATAAACCCATTGTGTTTCATGGTAGCTTTGGTAGCCATATTTTTCGCGATGTATGATTCCTAATAGCAAGATGTTTCCGGGTTTAAATCCATCTCTGGCCTGTGGGCCTTTTGTGTGGAGTTTACATATTATCCGCCTGTTTGAATGGATTTTCTCTGGGTACTGCGGCTCTTTCCCCTCCTCCCTGTTTCAGGTCATCCCCTGGATTTGGGGTTCGAAAGTAACCTGACTGACCAGGTCACCTCCTTTATGTCACCGACACTGAGGGAACTGAAATGATAATTGGGCATCAAGGCAATTTGGACTAGTGCATAGCACGTTCAGAATAACGACCTTGTTGGGTATCTCAACAAAACCTTGAAGTCCATGATCCGCATGATTGTGCACGAGTATGATCGCAATTGGGATAAGTGACCAGAATCCCTGTTTTTTGCAGTGCGGGAAGTTCCCAAGGCCTCAACAGGGTTCTCTCCCTTTGAACTGCTGTTCGCCAGGAAACCCCATGAGGTCTTGGATCTAGTTAAGGAAAACTGGGAGGAAGGTCCAAATTCAAGCAAGAATCATGGTTCAATATGTCCTGGACCTGAGGGCAAAATTCCACAGACTCGAGCAGCTATCATGGGAGAATTTGCTCAAGGGCCAGGAACATCAACAAAGCCTTTATAAAAGAGGAAAATTGTATTGCTTCCTTTTCCCAGCTTCAAATTACTCACCAAGTGGCAAGTACCCTTTTAGGTCACATGGCAAGTGCGTGAGGTTGACAATGAGGTCATGCATTCTGACAAGGGCGGGGCAAAAGGTTTACCACCTCAATCTCTTTAAAGCACGGACAGAGGCAGAGCCTGTTTCTCTGGTGACCACGGTGAGTGTCTGAGATACCAAAATTGAAAATCCTGCATTGCTCCTTTGTGATGACCATCTCTCACTATCTCAGAGAACAGATGTTCTAGAGGTTAAAACAGTGTGTCGCTAATAATAATAATAATAATAATACATTTAATTTATAATGCACTTTACATTCGGATCAAATCTCAAAGTGCTACAAAGCAAAAGCAGATAAAAGCATCAATAAAAAATAAAATAATAACTATATAAAAGCCTTACCAAAAACCAGCAATGTTAATTAAGGTTATAGGTTCTGCTAAAAAGGAAAGTTTTAAGTCCTTTTTTAAATGTGTCAGGCGTCTGTGGAGCCCTGAGATGGTCAGGGAGGGCATTCCACAGACGAGGGGCAGCAGAACAGAA
>VRLP01007441.1:0-21844 GCA_009660295.1 Lophius piscatorius | reverse complement strand
ATATATATATATCTATAGATATATCTATCTCTATAGATATCTATCTATCTATCTCTATATATATATATATATATATATATATATATATATATATATATATATATATATATATATATATATATATATATCTATATATATATATATATATATATATACATATATATATATACATATATATGTATATATATATGTATATATATATATATATATACATATATATATATACATATATATGTATATATATATATATATATATATATATATATATATATATATATATACATATGTATATATATATGTATATATATATATATATATGTATATATATGTATATATATATAAGGAATTTAACTCCTGTTAACTGAGCTCTCCTCCTACGAACATATAATATGTATATATAAATATATATATGACCGTGTAAAGATGTCAGAGTAATGACAGTTGGAGTACAGAAAAGAACGTTTAAGTGATTGGGATGGTTCTGCTTCAGTCTCTCAAACTTACACAACTGTTTTGACACAGTTTGGTTCAGTGAGAGGTGCTTTGCTGTAGCAAAGGCTCAAAACATCTCTACTGTTATTGTGACAACTTTATATCATATTAGTTCATCATACAACTTTATACAAACTTCTCTAGTCAAATCCACTTGTTCATCTTAATGTATGTTTGCACAAATCAATAAAAGTCACAATCAGTGCTGCAGTTATTGTCTGCTGCTCCAGTGTCTGCTGTAACTTTTGCAAAAACAATCTGCGTTTTTGTCTGTGGCACAACTAGAATGAGTGCTAAAGTTGAAGCTGAGGTTGCGGTTACCTTTAACCCCCATCCTGCTTTTCTGGATTTGAGCACATCAAAGACTCAAATCCTCAGAAGAGAGGCTGAGCAGAGCAGGCGCAATATCCCACTGCATTCTGGCAATTGGATACATCTTGTTCAAAGACGGTAATCTTTAGGCTTAGCCATGAAAGACCGTCCCCTGTGCTGCCCTCTGCAAGGCTAAAGACCTGCGCTATGATGCAAAGGCTGCCACATGATGATTCTGTGTCTCAATCTTAATGACTTTTACTTCAAACTTATTGCAGATGTTCTGACATTGGCTCGGTTCATTGATTGCAATATGGTAGCTTGATTGACTTTTCCCGCTCTTCTCTTATGCATATAACATTTCATATGGCTTGACTTTGGACAATTCAAACAATAAGAATGTTGTTTCCTTCATTATATGTTTTTTGATCATATGGTGTGAATGTGGTGACACCACTGCAGGAACGTAGCGGTTTTGAAACCACCTCTGCTCAGCTTTTCTGTGTGGGGTTTGCATTTTTTCCCCGTGTCGTAGTGGGCTCCCTCCAGGTACTCTGACTTCCCCCCACAGTCCAAAAACATGTAATATAGCTGGATTACTGATTCTAAATTGGCAACTCGCCCAGGGTGTACCCTGCTTCTTGCCCAATGTGACATGTCTTGGGCTCCAGCCCCTACGAGCCTGAACAGGATAAGGACTTACAGATAATGAATGAGTGAATATTTGTTAAATCTTTACCTCTATAAGTAAGTTATGTTTCCACATGTGTCCCTTTTAACCCATTAAGGTTATTTGACGATCTAGATGGAGAGGCAGTCCCAGGAATATTCAATATGCTCTGCTAAAGGGTGTATATGTGGTTAACCTTCTCCATCAGTACATAGCGGGATCAACCTTTCCACTAATTTCACGCATATATATCATAATTGTGGTGTTTTAAATAAGCTTATTTTTTTCAATTTTCGATTTTAGTTAGAGATGTTTTGATATTTCTCCTGATTGTGCAAAAACATCTTAACTGATTCCAAATCTTGTGGAGGGGCAGGTTATTGGTCAGCCAAAACAAACATTAAAATAAAGTTCAAATGAAAGAGTCCACTTAATCTTTCTGTTAAAGTTCTCTTACTCTGACTATGTACTATATAATCTTTCCTCCAACATGAATGCAAACTCAAAATCCCTACATCATATTATGTATCATCTACATGATATTTTCTGAAGTGCCACTAAAAGCCAGGATAACTTGTGTTTTCTCTGTTTATCCTACTGATTGTATCAGATGGCTGTTTGGCAGGTTTTGGCACACTGGAACTTAAAGAAGACCAAGGAACTTTCCTCTTTGTCTTTTTCCCCGCAGCACCACTCATCAGCCAATGATCCTCTCCCTAGGAGTCCATTAAGTTTTGTTCTATCAACTGTTTCCACTTCACAGCATTTACAGCAGAAGCTTACGAGACTTATTGCTTTGCTAATCTCATCCCCAGGCCTCCCTCTTTGGATGATGTGCTTAACTCGGCACAAATTAACTAGATGTGGACTTCAGAGTCTGTTATGGTATATTCCACATAAAGTATGACTTGGGAATTTTAAAAAAGAGAGAGAAAAGAAAAGCCCCTTTTCACATTTAAATCCAAGCAATTTCTTCACCTCTTGTTAGCCGTAGTCAAGCTTTGCTCTAACCGATATTCAGGGATGTGAAGAAAGAATGGTTAAGTGTCAACAACAAGGCAAATAACACGTCTCAATGAGGTAATGACATTTGTAGAATACTCATGAGAGCTTTAACTCACAGAATACAAGTTTTATTTTCACAATACATTTGAAATTTGACAAGCTTTCCATAAGCTTATCTTATGCAGGATCATAGATATATGTAATATATATATATATAATATATATAATATATATATATATATATATATATATATATATATATATATATATATATATATATATATATATATATATATTACATATGAGCATATGCCCATATAACACAGATAATAAGCAGAAATCTACAGATGTTTGATGGAGATTTTCTAATTTAATGATTGTATCTGATTGTGTATCATGAAACTTAACTTAAAATAACAAGTGCAGTTAGAAGTTGAGAGAGAGGGAGAGAGCGGGCGAGAGTAAGGGCCAGGACAATGAGAAAATGTTGATGTGCGTCCTGATGTTTGTGTGACTGCAGCGGTGAGACGCTCCCATAAAGAATGTGTAAGCTGATGGCGTTTGTCAGGCTCTAGCAGGCTGTTATCCAGCCATTAGATCAAATTTATCTTCATTCCTATTCGCTCGACGTCTGCCCTGAAAGCTCATTTGTCAAGGCCAGGCGGCGGGCTTCTCTCGCATCTATAAACCCCCACCACCAGCACCACCTCGCCACCGCACTGCCACACATCCGGGGGAGGATGTACTGGAAAATACAGTGTGACAGGACAAGATAGGGGGACGGAGAGAGGGCGGAGTTTTGGGGGTAGAAACTGGCAGCCACTTAACATGGCACAGAGAAATAATCCATGCATCGCCTTTGAGCTGCGCCACGCTCTGTGATTTATTGGCTGTTGTTTCAAATTTGGGGACATGCAGTGTCCTCATCTCTTTTTCCTCATGACCGCCTTTCTTCCCTCTCTTCCCTCTTCTCCCACCTTTATCTCGTTTCATCTTTGTACTGTTACTTAAGTCCAGGTATGGGTAAATAATCAAAAAACTACATGTGATGGTGCATACCTTCTCTCAGGGTGGAGGTGTGGTCCACACCATCCTTGATATGCTGCTAAAAGATTTTAGATTTCATGTCTTCGTTGAGCTGGTGATGTAAGGCATTACTTCTCCATCTTAGATTAGTGCAGCAGCGGATATAACATGGCTTTTCAGCAAATTTATTTCCATTTTCTGTCTCATGATAGATGGAAATGTGACTACGTTTTTAGCAGTACTTTTTTTATTAAGACAAAAGTTGGATACAGAGGCTTTCCTGCTGGTTCTTCTTCCCGAGCGTGACTTTAGTTGCTAGTCTTTGGTAAATTGTCTGTTTCTGTGGTGAATGCAGCATATTTCAATGATTCATAAATCCAAATAATGAATTATTATTCCTGGTCCCGATCGACTAACTATTGTGTCATGAGAGCCATGAGCGGTAATTAAAGGCATCTAGCAAAGGAGGGGAGGATGGAGGGATGTCATGGCTCAATCTGTGGATTGATTCGCTGCCTGTACTGATAATTTGCTGCGTGCTGCTGCTAATTTCCTATTCCTTACTGTGGCTTGCCCATGATTAAGTGCTGGCTTCTCACCTTGCTGTTTGGGGGCCGGTGCTGGAAATTGAAAACCGTCTCTGTCATTTGGATCAACAACAACGCGCCAAGTGAAACTGAAAGGCTCCAATCCAAGGCAGGCATCCTCATAATTAAAGCTGCTTGACAAACCCCGCAGCATGTAAATAAAGATGAATGGTCGCAGGAGTTTAGAAGACTACCAATGAGTTTATAATAAAAGCCAGCTCACAGAAGGAGGAACAAATGAAGCTGATAGAGTAGCAGGCGTCTGTCATCCTTACTGCCTTCTCTTTAATGTGAGAAAACAAACTGGAATAGTAATGTGGCACGTAAAACCTAAAACCTTTCAAAATATGATCTCATACTACTACTAAATCTCCATGCAGGATATGAGTCCATTATCCAGACTTTTCAAAGCCCCAGTCCTGTTTGATGATGCCCTTATTCATCACCATAGTTCCCCCTATTTTCTGCTGTTTTCAAAGATCTCAAATGGCCTCTAAGGCTGTGCACTTTATCTTCTCTCCGCTCAATATCATTTTCGCCACCCCCAGGCGTGCAAATTACTCCCAAACAAACAATGTCCTTAATTTATTTGGTATAATCTCTGGCTCATTCTGTCCTCCCCTCTTCACTGACAGGAGAGGAGAGGCTGTCTCAACTCCAGGCCCCGCATCCAATTACATCAGTAATTACTTGTCATAGCCACTTTCTTTCTATTTAGCCGCCTTCTTCTGGTCCTTTGGAGAATTGGTTTGGGGAAAACATGATGTACAATGTATTACAAATGGTAAGTTGACCAAAGGGAGGGTAAATGAAATCTCTGAGATGGATGCAGCCAATTTGGATATTACAGGGACATGGTGTAGGAGGAAGTTTGGCCACTTGGTGGTACTGTTGCTCCATACTTCCGTTTCGGCTTGACTGTGGTCAAAGTCAGCTGAAGCACCAAGAAGATTCGCGCTGACTTCTTTATTCACCCTCAGCCAATCCTTTTTGCTCTTATGTACAGAAAATGTGTATTAAAAAAGACAGAACTTGTTTTTTCCTGCAGTAAAAGTGCTGCAACAGCGGTCACGACAAACTGATCATTCTTAATAGAATTTTGAAGGATTGCAGAGGAAAAACTTTGACTACAGCGTTTCTCATGTTCTGTCTGTATAAGTCTTCTTCATCTCCATCTGTGATTTCACTTGCCTTCCAGCTCTGCAGCCCTATCCTTCCTCATTGTGTTCTCCCCATATATTAAAGTTTGTGCCCATAAGTTGTCCTTAGTGTTTGGTAGAGGAGATAACAGAGAGGACAAGTGGATGACGGAAGTGAACCCTTTAGCAGCTTTATAGGTAGCCAAATTCCCCTCAGTGTTGTGCAATAGATCCTCATGGGGCCACCTCCTTTGAAACCTCAGACCAGACCCAGATGCTAAATGTGTTTACATATCTGAGAGGAAAGACAAAGAAAAAGGGGTGAAGTTTGTCTTAATTGCTGTCCCTTCATAACTTCATCTCTTTCCTCCCCTCGCCGTGTCACAGTTCTGGGGTAAGGGAGGCACCAACAGACTGGCATGTGTATGACCAAGGGGAGTCACAGCAGGGGTTCGGTGAGATTGCTTGCCGTAAGTCGCTATTTCCGCTGAATTGACAAATCAAGTCACCATCTAGTGGGCAGCTGTGGTGCCTGCCTGCCTGTAGGGTGATGGAAGTTATGAAGCATAAATATCCATTCTTATGTCCACCAGCTGTTGGCAGTCTATGTTTGTAGTTACATATGCTGGAGCGGCTGGAACTTGTAGCGGGGAGTGTGATGACTGAGGGCTGCATGTGTGTCTGGATCTATCAGCGTGGTCTTTGGACACCGATATGCAGTCAGCCTAGCGACCTTTTCACATGTTGCTAAGGTGTCATGTCTCCTGTGTGCACTGGATAGTTATTTGTCCCAAGTGGATGTCCCTAAAGCCTTTCTTAACCTGCTCTTTCATGTAAATGCCGCGTCTTATCAGGTGATCAATGTCAAGCCACTTAGCAAGAATGTACACCAACCAGCCAAACATAGTAACAACTTGGCGAGTGTTGGGTGTATCACCCCCTTTTGCTGCCAAAACAATTCTGACCCGTTGAGGTATGGACTTCATAACACCTGTGATGGTTCGCTCCGGTATCTGGCATCAGGTTGTAAGCAGAAGATCCTTTAAGTCCTTCAACTTTCAAGGTGGGAGTCTTCTAAGGATCAAGTTAGTTTGTCCAGCTCTTCCCACGATGATCATTGGATTTATATCAGGAGAATTTGCCGTCCACGCAAACACCTTGAATATATTGTTGTGTTGCCCACTGTACCTACTTCAAACACATCACCTTTGAGGACAAAAGTTGTCCTGCTGCCGAACACATTCCATCCCCTAACAAGGATCCATGCCTTTCAGACGTAGATAGAGTTCTCCTCAACCGATGTTTCATGTGTTCTGGTCCTCACACTCTTTCTCTCCTGTAGGTGGCGTGTCTGGTCCGGGTGCCCACAGAGGTGATCAAACAGAGAGCCCAGGCTTCTCCCTCTTCCTCTACCATCAACATCCTCCGCGCTACCGTTCTTGAAGAGGTACACACCAATCAACAGCACTTTCATCAATGATAACTTCCACCCCATTACAAATGTGAAGTGATAGTGTGTGTGATTTTTTTAATTTAATTTTTTGGGTGGTTTTAACTTTGGCCACTGATCAGGCATCATGAGAACCAAGTTAATGGCGGAGATTAGGGAATTTGGTGATATGGAGTTTGTGTGGTGGGAAATTCAGGGGCTGGGTAGACCATCTCACCAAAGCTTTGCTTGGAGCATACTGATACCGTAATTCTAAACCGAGTTCACGTGTAAAGAGATGGATTTTAATTTTTTTAGATATTAAGTAACGATATTTAAATTTGAGAAATTGTGAATTTATTATGTCCCCTAAAACTCTGGGATATTATGGAATTGTAATTGCCACCGACTCAGCCACAATAAGTCAGAAATGATTTCATGGATTGATTTCATTTTCAAATAGACCTTAGCGCGAAGAAAGAGCTAAATTGATTTTGGCAAAGTTGAGTTGTACATTTTCGATACTTGGGGGAACTTCAAGATTTCATGCCAAATCTATTTGCCACGAAAACTTATTCCAAATTTATTTAGTCCAAATGAATTGCATATTAATCAAGTCAAGGACATTAATCTCGCATAGATTTTGCTTTCCAACAAAATCGTTCCAACAAAATGGTAACAAAATACAGCAAGCTTAAGATTTATCGAAATAACATCAGGGTCTTAATCACATAATAACCTTAAGTAAGACAATAGAGAATATAATATAAAAGATAAAGTGATATTGTATTATCACTTCATCAAATAACATCAAGAATGAATACATATAATTAACTTATGCTAAGTGGTTTGCTCACAATGTCTTTAACCTAAGAATTAGCTGTGATAAGGATCCTCTATATTGTTTTGAATTATTAATATTAGCTGACTTCATGATTAATGTTCTGAAAAAATTAGAGACCGACCAACATTTTGTTTGCAATTTAGCATATTACTCAGTTTTAATTAATTATTAATACATTATCAATTCATATTGAAAATTCTTCAGGCAGTGCACAAATACTTACAGCGTATTGTGTTTATCTTTTTTCCACCCCATTAAAAAACTCCTAGGACTGAGCTCAGGACCTGGTCAATGTTATTACAGTAAACCTTTATGGAGTCTCTTACTACAAATCCAGTACTGTTGGGTAGTGTTATAATCATTCTGCTGCAGGCTACACACATTATCATGATGAAACTGTGTGTAATTATATCCGATATTACTTGCTAGTTGGGTAGATTTCTTTTAAATTGAATCCTGTGCTATTCCTGGGCAAGAAGCTGCTCTGGGCGGCTGCCCATGTCGCTCGTAGCTAAAAACGCCAGTTTGTATGAAATTAATTGTCAATAAATAAGAGATTAATTAAGATGGGCACAAAAAGTCATGCCCCGACTGGCATAGCTCTGTTCCCTAGAGTAGGGTGGCCCCACACTTGGCTTTATACTAATAGCTCATATTTTTATCACTAGGGGGAGCTTTTCACAGTTACAGAGTTTTCTGGACATAACTTCCAGGACATTGTTCCGATTTAGTCCAAATTTGGTGCATATGAATCAACACGAGGAGATCTATCCATTATATGTAATCATTTACTCAAGTGTTTCATATTTTACTCACAGGGGGAGCTTTTGAGCACATTCAGTCACATTTGTGGATATACTGTACCTTTGCTGTTGGAGACGACAGTGTAGACCTAGTTAAGTTTTCCTATTGTCTATGAAAATGCAGAAGTCACTGATGACTTCTTAAAGAAAAATATTCAATTGAATTAAAATCAATAGAATTAAATCAGTTATTTGTTTTAGAATGTAATAAATGTGCGATAGTGAAAATGTGTTATTTCTGAACAGGGCGTCCGAGGCTTGTACAGAGGATACGGGAGTTTGGTTCTCAGAGAGGTAGGATCAATTCATCTGTTTCTCTTTCTCATGCTCTTTCTTCAAACTATTTCTTTTGTTTTGTTTTTCCCCCCTACCTCTTCTAACATGGTTTTAATGACAATCAATCAAAGCTGTTCTAAAGCAGATGTCATATGCCAGTTGTGACCTGTGTCATCGGTTAAGTTCATTTCAGGTAAATGGGATGCGCATCTTGAAGATGCTTTCAAAATTTCATGAGCTTTTGATTAAGACAATCAGTGGACTCTTTAAGTCTGTATAGTGAATTATTTCTGAAGGGCTGTATGAATATCAAGGCGTTCCCTTCTCCTGATCGAAGACGTCTTCATTTCTCTTGGGCTTCATTGAGATTAGAAATATTGATATACAGTCTTTTTTTCCTCGCTTTCTTTTCATTCAATTACTTGTGCAAGATGCTCTCCCCCGAAAGCCAGGAGAAGTACATCTGATTAATTAATGCTATTAGCTGTGTTATAAATGCTAAACAAAGCGAGGATAAATGAGCGCTGGGCTGCACGCCCTTGATGGCTGCTCACCTTTTTGTAATGAAAAAGCTGCTCTTGTTCTTTGATGCATAATCTTGTCTTTAATGGCGCCGGCAGTGCCTCATAGGACAAAATAATTCTTGTAAAAAGCTTTATAGATCTCTCTATCTTAGCCCGTCCTAACTTGATCACTTTCAATAGAACTGGAAAAGAAAATGGGAATTGTCGGCAGGAAGGTGACACTTGTCCTTCCATTTTTGTTTGGGGGGGGGGGTAGGTGGTTGAAGGTGTAATCTAGTCCCCTCTGCTGTGCTAGCCTGTACTTATTTTCTGCCTCACTAAACTGATGTTATTCACGCAATTTCCATCTGGACAGCCGGAGAAAAAAAGGACAACAAGACACTGTGATTTCTCCGAGGGGCTCCGAATAAATGAATACATTTGGAGGCAGGCGCACGGCCTGCGTGCATACTAACACTGGTAGATGAAACACAACAGTGGCGGCAGGGATTTTGGCGCGGGAACGGCAAGTAATGCTCTGTAGCGATTGACTTTGACGTGTGTCAGGAAGGTAATTCATTTTCTCTCTGCCTCCTTCGCAATCCTCACATCTCACTGCTTTGACCAAGAAACGCTGTCAAGATAAGTTTGTTTATGTAGAATGTTGTGCCCCCCAACCTCTCGGTCGCCCATTAATTGGTGTCCTCTCTGTGCAAAATATTCATTAGGCTTCACAGACCATCTCTGATAGGCATGATATCACATTAGTGCAGGAAGTGTGAGGATCGAGGCCGGCCTGCGAAAACTAGCATTCAAATACAATTTTGGATGCCGTTTAAACAAATCAAACACAATTGAATGCAAATTACCTTTGTGTATTAACCGTGGTATTAAGAAGTGTGCTAGAGTTAATGCAAACACATCCTATATCATCTTCCTCTTTTGTTTGGCTGACCCCCATGAGGGGCCACCACAGCAGGGACTTATAAGCAGTGTTGAGCTGGCTCATGTTTTACATCGGTTGCTCTTCTTGGCACAGCCCTGCTCAGTTATCCGGGCTTGGGGACGGCACCTTAGGTTGTGAAGCCCTGGTGGTTGAGTGTGGAAACCCCAGCAGGACCCCCTGATCTCCTGAGCCCTAACTAAGAAAACCACTTTTTTAACCCCCTGAACTATGGGTTCCAACTTGCAGTAATATCCTATAGAGAACGTGTTTATTCCTTCTTAGTACATATTCATTCTGAATTTGATATCAGCAAATCTTGCACCAAAAAACTACTGGGAATGTTGTGGAATACTGTGAAACACCTGTGTGGGACGTCCCAAACATGAACAGGTAGCAGGTGGTGGAGTCATGATTGAATATGAAAGGGGTATTTTTGATTCCTCAGTCATTCAAAGGCAATAATGGGGTGAGCTTCACTCAGTGTTTCCAACAGAATTTAGAGAAAACTGCGGGGTTCTGGAGGCATGCCCCCCTGGAAGAGCATGAAAATCTAATTTCAGTGTAAAGGGCGGTCACATGAAGGGTAATGTCTTCTAGCATAAACATTTTTCAAATTTCCCTTCTCCAATTTTGATTGGATATTCCCATGAAACATTTAAAAATTGCCCCTTCAAAAAGCCTTTAAGGAAGTTTCTTGCTAAAAACTACATTTTAACAGATTACATTTGAACACATCTTGATGACACAGTTCTGCTTCACCCGAATACAGTTTGAAAAAAAAAAAATTTGTTTATAGACTAATTATAGCAAAATACACGAGCCGTCTGTATTATTTAAGTGATAAAAAGCCTTATTTTAGTGTCTTGACATCATTATATCAGCTAATTTAGCGGACACCGGAGACAACTTAGACTGTTGATTCCAGGAGATCCACCTGATCGGACTTTTAATGACTTTGTTACATCTAGGATTTATTTCAGTACTCTTCTAAAAGTTGTATTTTCTCTCATGGATTGTGGTAAATCTGTAAGGATTTTTAATATTAGCTTTACAGGTGAACATTCGATAAGGTTCACGTGCATGAATCAGAGCCATAGCACCAAACTTCATCTATGTCAGGACTCATACCAGAAACCAGTTTAAAGTGGTTAATGTGACGTTTACATAGCTACACCTCCACAATGCCTAAAGATTGATTAATAACAATTAGGTAACTGAATTGGCACCTTTTGCATTCAAGCTGACCAAAGCATGAAATCAATGTGATTCAGACTTTAATGGATGAATTTGTCTTCACCTCATTTAGGTTTGAGTCCCCTTCATCACCCTCTGAATAGTACCACCTCTCACCACTAGAGAGCATGCTAACATCAGCACTGGCGTGGATGCCTATACCTAGTTATTCTCATTTCACCCACTCTTTGCTCCCTCTCTACCATTCCTCCTCTTTTCCTGTCTCTCTGCTTAACCATCCCAGCATTATGACACTTATGAGCAGCCGTAGATGCAGGGAAAATGGCTTTTGAGGGGGAGCCTTTTTCTTATTCTTATTCCAAATGCTGTAATGTGATTTTAAATTTGATCTAAATTGCTCCACTTTTGGTTTCAGTAATGAGCCTTGGATTGGTTATGAAATAGCAATTTAGTGACGAGGTGGTGTGAAGGCTGAAGTATGAAGTATAAGTGAAGCTGTCATTGTCTGACAATTAACCGAGGAGCCTTGAACATTGCCTGATTGACTACAACGTGGGGCCACACCACTTAAATCCAATTTAGCTCACGTTAAAGCATGCGAGCACACAGAGTAGACCTAATATTCTGCTGATTTAAAAAAAAGGAGTTGGTTTTCTCATTACTTAGGTTAAACATATATAGGCACCAGGAATCTGAGGTTCAGGTTTAAGGACTTTTGAAACACCTCTCCAAGCCAGGCACCTCCACACCGCAGCTTTGCTCCCTTTTTATCCCTTTCCCCTTCAATCCCTGGTTTATCCCTTCTCTGCTTCCTCCAGCATGGGGTTTGGCTCTCAGGGAAGACTCACACAACTGACATTGCTGTTAACTGATATCAACAGATCAAATTACATTGATCCAACTTTGGGATTTCTGGAGTTATGTCCTGACTTAAATTTTAAGAACTGACTTAATTTCGCACCCAGCTTAGGGGTGACTTTGAGAGACAAATAGGGAAGAAATTGAACCAATGTGAAGTCAAGACTCGTTTCCAGAAGTCTACCAGTGAAATCAGTGCAATTCTGATCACAAGTGGTGACAATTATTATTCAAAAAATAATTATTTTCATTGATTACTTACGATTAGTTAGTAATTGATTAACTTATCATTTGGTCATTAAAATGTCACAAAAAGTGGAGACTTCCTCTCGCATTTTGTATTTTCTGTTATATATATATACCATATATCCATTCATTGTTTGGGCTCTAGAACAGATTACAAATAACCACCACAATTAATTAAAACCTAAAATAGATAGTCTTATTAGCAGCCCAAAACCCAAAGATATTTAGTTTCCCATAATGTAAAACAAGGAAAAGGAGCCAATTGCCACATTTGCATAGCCGGAAAAAAATAAAACATTCTGGACTTTTTGTTTTTAATGTATCTAGCGATTAATTCAGAACATAATTTAATCCTTTCAAGTGTGCATGTTTGGAAAAGATCTACTTTTTGCTGTCTGTGAGGCAGATTCAAACGGGAGAGGTGAGGGCAAGCACTCTCATTTCCTTTCTCTGTTCACGCTGATCCACAGAGGCTCATGTTTATACACTCTCAAATGACTAAACCAGAGAGATGGAGAAACGCGTTTTTTGGGAAACGTTTGAAGGTGAAGAGGCTTCCTCCTGCTCTGTGTTTGGAATATGACCTTGTCGAAGCAGCAGTAAGTCTCACAGTGCCAGACAGCAAACCAAATCTTCTAGAGGACAACCATAGCAACACCGTGGAACTGATGGAATGATAAATGTCACTAGAGCAATGAATATCTGAAGCTAAAACAATATTAACATGCTGATGGTTGGAAATTGAACATAATGTCTACCTGGGAGATGACCGTATATCTGTACAGCACGTCTTCTTGTTTCATTTTAGAGTCTTTGTAAGAGCAGTTTTAAGTTTGATACAGTCTGCAATTACAGGCCTTCAGATTTAGATTTTTATCTGATTCTGCAAGACAGTAGAATCATTGACTGTGGAATGGAGTCTGGGTCTTTTCTTTTCATTTCAAGGATAGAGGTGAGGGTTTTTAAAGAATGTTAGTTACTGGTGCTACCTTACATGTTTACTTTATTATCATTGAGCAGAAGAGGGTCCTGAGAAATCCTGTTGATCATCTGGAGATTTGACCCTAGACATGATCTATTGATAGGAGTCTATTTGAATGTTTGTTGTCTGTGTAAAAACAATATTATAGAGTCAACCATCCAGGTGTTTTAAACGCATTATTCAATCTAAGACTTAGTTAAACATTGTAGTTGAATTAGCCCAGATCACATACAACCAATACATACAGATGTGCATTAGAGTAGTGCTAATAGGACTTGATGTTTCAATCCCTTTGGAAAGTTGACCTTCTTGATGTTGGCAGTCTGATTGGAGTGGTGAAATGGAGAGTAGGTACGTTTTTGGGGTCATCATGCGGGCATCCTCTTCATTGATGTTTTATATGATAGGACCACGACATCCAACCAGTTGAATGTGGGGAGCCAAAGGCAAATTACTGGCTGTTGCGCCTTATCCTCCACACCTCCCTAGCCTTATCTAGGTTCAATTTGGTTAGGTTTCCTTTTGTCCATATTCAGGTTTTACATCCTTTTATTAGGTCACCCAGTTCACAAATATTCTTAATTTCAGGAAACCTCATCAGTTCTATAGCTCAGGATCAAATGATGTTTTGGGATTTTATCATAAGACACCCTGCCCTGAGGCAGCCCTCCAGGGTGATCAGGTTATAGAGTCTATCCCCTAAACAATGTGGTTTAATCTTTATCCTAATAAGGATGTTATACAGTGCTATACGTGTATAATTACTGTGTCAGTCCTGTGCTTTTTTAAAAACTGTTATTACTACGTTATTACATTTATAGTACCACCGAAATTGACTTTTAGAAGAGGTTACATTTGGGAAATATGTTGTATACGATGTTTTCATGCTTTTGGTTAAATACTTTTGCAAATTTCACTCTGTCTACATGAAGAAAAATGTACAAACATGGCCTGTAAGGCTCCCTAATTACTACTTATATTGGATTTTAAAGCACACAAATTAAATTGTTGCCTTTGATTAAGAAGTTTGAGTATTTCATTTACAATGTCTCTCATTTTATGCTTAATATCTTCCATTCATTTGTTAGTCCTGTGTAAGACTACACATGGAGAATAGGAGGGAGGCCTGCCATGCTCTGGAAAGAAGGTGGTTTGAAGGCAGGAGACTATATTTGCCTTATGGCAGCGAGCATAAGAGAAGCCCCATTTAGTTAACAGTTTGCTAGCTTAAATGGTATGGGTCAAAGCAAAAAAAAAAAGCAGCAGATATCAGACGTTTGAAATGAAAATGAAGTATCTGCCGAAGCAGAAGGAAAAGAGTTGTCCCTCAAAGTTGATCATCTTCCTTTTTTTTTTTCTTTTTTTTTTGGAAGAATTTCAGATTCCGGGAAAGAGTTGTTAACCAAGAACAACTCGTATACCAATGGTGCTTTTAGAGTTGTGCACCGCAATGCCACAAACATTACTGGGACTGTATGTGGGACATTGACGGGGAACGCAGAGCTGTCAGGAACATTGGTTTGATGACTGACTTGTGGTTGGGCTGAACAATGGAGATGCACATGAACCTGACGGTTCATTAAGTCAATGACGAATCGTGATACTGCTCAATATATCCAGCATTATCATTTTGGTGATAATCATACAGCCATACTGGTCCATGTGTTATACAATAAGTAGATTTTCAGTAGAGCTGTAGAAAGGCTGCAGCCTGATATGTCTATTCCATCGTGAGTTCTACTAGTGCTCTTTTCTTTGATGAATCACCAACGGTCCACCTGCGTGAGTTATGGACTATCCTCTTTTAATGCCGCCCCTGTTCGAGTTGTGGGCAGGTCAAGCCGACCCCTGTTGGAAGAGTGATAGTCTTCTTAAGCTGCAGAGAATGATTTTTCCTAGTCACTGGGTGATCTCAATTACTTTACCACACATGTCTCCTTACCGATTAATGGTTTACTCCCGCCACCGCTCTGAAAGACGGATGGATGGGCTTCTTGGCTGCACCTGCATCAGTGTTCAACTGTGTCTTCACATTTTCTTCTGTTTTTCTTTGTCTATCCCTACGTCATGTTGGACTACTCACCTACAGTTATATTACATCCCACCCTATTTCCATTTACTCTGGGATGTGCATTGAATTGTTTGAAAATAGGAATAAACCTCAGTGACCTTCCTCAGAGCAGCATGTGGTCCTATTAATGACTTTTACAGTCGGATGTGCTTAAGGAGTCAGCTGCCATGCTGTCAGACCCCCACGTGTGCCTTCCTGCTCAGAGTGGAATTGGCCGGGGGACAGTCAAGGACTTTCTGCGCTTCCCTGTTGAAGATGAAGCATTGGAAGTCTATGCAATGTGAGCCATGGATCACACACTGGTAAGTGTGTTTGTCCCCACTGAGTTCTTCAATAAGCCCAGAATTCCATCAGGGTGGCTCCAATTCATTATACACTGATTCTCTATCCAGCTCTGCATTTTTGTGTGGAGACTTATTACCAATATTGAAGGCCAGACACTTTCGAGGAAAAAGAAACTGTTGTTTTTGCTTTGAAACTGAAGCAACTTGTGGACATGAGCACAAGTAGTTGACCATATTCATGTGTTGCTCCCAGTCTTTGCCTCCCACTTAATGCATGTTTGTCTCAATGTGAACAGAAAATCTTTGGTGCTCCACATATGTTTCTAATAAGACGCAGGCATGATGGCCTGGAAGGGATGAGGGTGGGAGGAAATGTAACAGAGGGGGGACTATAATGGAATGGAGAGAGATTGGACAGTAGTGGTGTGGATGTCATATGGAAGGAAGTATATGTTAAGAATATACTTCTGTATGCTGGAATCTAGTGCTGCCAGGATAAAATATTGAATGTGATGCATTATTCCCCTGACAGCCAATCCCGCAATAAAATATATGAACTTGAACTGGACACCTGTTCCATTTCAGCTGGCAATGAAGTGACATAATAACCTCTCTGCCTAATTACTGTAATAGCCATTTCAGTCAATCAGCCTCTGATGACCTCACTGTATGAGACCATTATATGCGTTAAAGCTTAAATAACATCCAATCGAAATCACTAACATTTTATTTCCCCATTTGTTTTTTTGAGTGACAGAGAGTGAAAGGAGTGGGAGATGAAGAAATCTATTTTGTCGAATAGCAAGACCCACTGATTAAAGCAGTTTTTTCCTGAAAAGCTCCTATTTGCATCCTACTCTCGTTTCTCCTCTCTTTCCAAAACCCGATAGCCTTACCTTTACTTTCTGTGGCTTTACAGTAATGTTCAATAAAAATACTAATCTTTGTGATTTCCTTTGGCTTTTGCAATATAAATCATGTAAGACTCACATAATGAGTTGCATTATTTCAATCGCTTTTTCAGTTGCAGGACTTTTTGGGAGTTTGCAATGTTTTTTTCTTGTATTGCATAAGCGTCCTCATTTCTCGCAGTCATAGAAGGCTCCTCTAAGTAGCAGCACCTGCTACCCCCACCCCACCCCGCCATTATGTCTGCCCCTGTTTCCCCAGCCACAGCCATCATCTTGCTAGTAGGAGCGCTTATGACCAAAACGCCCATCTGGAACAAACCACCCGGATGTCAAGGGTCAATCTCTGATGTCACTGCTTAATGTCCGATGGAAAAAAGAAATTTGAAATGTCAACTGCACCATAAGCGCTCACCTCACTCTACCCCAGCAGAGGTTACTAGTTCAAACCAATTCATAGTTCAGCACTCATCTACATTCACGGGAGTCCTTGCTGGAACTGGTGTTTATCTAAGCCATGTGGTCGTTTTAACAAAAGATACATATGCTTGACTGTACCATAATGGAATTTAAAATAATTTTAGATGGAAAGATTTCCCATTTTTAATACTTGCGGCATGCTAGACACATAGGGTAACTGTGATCCGTTTAACTGCACATCTGTATGCGACAGGTTTGAGTCTGTCCACATCCCCACTCACTGTGGTGATTTTGCATTTAAAAAAAAATAAAATTACTGTGGTAAAAATATTTAAGTCAAAAGGTACAGGCTCCGAAATGTGCTCAAAGTGTATATATATACACATTTAGCCCTTCAGAGGATATGCTTAACAGCTATTTTTGGACAAACCTGACCAACCCTCATGCCATATTGATGTTATATGATATGAATATTATCGATTAGGAATTGTATTTCATCTCCTCTATTTCTGCCATTCACAGCCAAAGAATGTGTTCAGTGTGGATGACTGTTATGTTGAACACAAGTAGAAAGAAACAAATACGGAGCCTTCACGCTTTATCTCTGTGATAGAGTTTCCTGCATACCTGTGATATGCATTGATTGGTACACCAAGGGACGATCTTTTCTGTGTTGTCCAATTTGATAGAAATCAGTCAGCATACGACGCGATGATGTAAATTTAAAACAGTCCCCCCAACATACCTGTTAAGCAAGATTGAGAATCTCGGTGTCAGGTTTATGTGTTCAGGATCTATTTGGCCTTGAGGCTGCTGCTGTTACTGGCTAACGAGGGTCTACCGGTCAAATGCATTATCAGAGGGAGCATGGTAGGCGTCCGGATGGAGGTAGTGAGAATCCGTCATTAAAAATATCTACTAGGGCAAGCCCCTTTTGATCTAAGGATTGGACCCAATAAGCGGAGGGCTGGTCCAGTAGTCCTGTATGGGAGTTACTGGGATCTTGTACTTAACAGTAATAGTAATTAAATGCCTGAAAAGTCGGTGATATTATGAGATCGGCATCCCAGCGTCAGCCGTATATTCTCTGTCTTAGCTCAACAACTCAAACTTGCGTGTAAGGGAGACATTAGTCCGAGGAAGAACTGAATTGATTTGGGGAAAGGTCGGATATCTATTTCCGACATTTGTAGCAGCTTTATCGTCAAATGCTTTCAGGCCATAATTTCTCAACCGTTGGTCTGATTTAGTCCTAATTTTTTGCATGTGAATCGACTCAAGAAGATCTATCTTGCACATATCATATTTTACGCAACAGTTGGAGCTTTTTAACGAAGAAATACTGTTTTTTTGGACATAACTTCACATTGAATTTGAGGACATAAATCAGGGATATTGTTTGTACAATGCAGGGGATTGACAGCTTTTAAAGGGATATACCGTGACTTTCCGGGACGACAGCGTCCACCTTGCTAAATAGATATCTGTGGTGAAAAAGGCTAATATTGTCCTTAGCAGTACGGTGAAGGAGAGAGACATTGTCAGATTGATTAGGTCCCTCCTTGGCTCTTTGTTTTGTTGACTCACATATCTGTGAGTTTTCAGAGGTTATATCACTGCCATGATGCACGTCTCTCACTGTGGGGGAGTCCAGTTACACTGCGTCCGTTACTCTCTGAATCCCAGCTGATTATGTTTCTGTTAACGACAAACGGAGAAACTGCCATCAGGCAGAGATTGGTTTGCTGAAATGCCTCTGGTCTGTGTTTTATTGCTGTGGGCCCTGCTCCAAGAAAACACTGTGTGTGTGTGTGTGTGTGTGTGTTTGTGTTTCTCTGTCGTATGCGTTTTCATACTGTCAGGTGTGTGTGCCATGTTTGGATTCATTCTGTCCTTTTAAGGGAAACTCTCATCATATAATATTCTCGTCTTGCTTGAGTTGTACCTGCATTTACAGACACAAGCAAGTACATTTCCAGAAAAGATATACAATGCCATTTGCTTTTAGCAAACGTTTAACTTTTTTCTACTGGTCACAAAATAAAGTCTTCATTTCAAATGTTCCTCTAAAATTATGGCGCAAAGTAACCGTAAACCATCATGAACATGCAAATGACTTGCCCATCAAGTGTGCCACGGTTTCACATATTTTTGGCAAACAGCTGAACTGTAGTGTCATTATTGTGTTCCTAGGTAAAAGTCAAACCATGTTGATGAATGCAGCTGACCAAGCTCAACATGGTAGCAATTATAAGCTCAAGGAAAAACGTTATTTTAAATTGTTGACTGCATTTACAAATTACAGGCTGCACACTCCGCCAATTGAAGGGTTGTTGTTTCTATGTGGTTGTCTCATACGGTTTTTTCTTTGAAATAGCCATCAAGTTCTTTTCTCTGTCTATTTTGGCCATATTTATCCCTCTCTGATGCAGCCTGTCAGTTTTTATTTCTGTGATTAGAATTGCTTGTAGCTCTCTAATGCCATGCCGTTGAATTCTTGCGGGCCAAGACATTTTTCTTCGGTGTCTGTGGTTTGCATAAATAACCATTTTATTCCTGTTATTCAGCTCGTCTAGAAGTTTGAGTGCCAATGTAGCTCATATTCAACAGTCAGTCTGCACTGGCTCTCATGACAGACTTCCATATTAAATTGTCCACACTTCAACCTCCTCCATGCTGCTGTTAGAATTGTTGACTGAATATTTTCTCTAAGAACTCTCTAAATTGAGTTATTTGGAATCAGAATTGGGAAAGACAGTTCCACGCCCACTGTGGATGGCAGCTATAAACCTAGACCTGTTTTTCATTTAATATTTTCAAAAGTGCTCTTGAAAGAAACACACAACATGGCCCAGCAACATCACTCAAAATATGAGTTGATGGTGAAAAACATATTTGGGATTCCCAAACACTCCTGTATCTGAGTCTCTGAATCAATTTCTGATAGGAATTCATGAAATATGAACTGCTGAATAACCTCCCGACTGTGCAGCTGGACTATCTCTGGACCGCTAACCTCTGTCTGGCTTACGCAAACGGCAGCAAGACATTTTCTCCCACTCTCCCACGTTTCACTCCAAGCCTCAACCAGATGCTTGGGCAGCCATACATCTCTCTTCCTGTCAGCAGCTAATTGGTTGGCCCTCAGGGCATCCTGTGACACACCACACTACTATTCACGAGCTAATATGCACTCTGCCATGGATGTCATATGTCAGTTGTCGTGACAGATCCAAATTGTCATGTTTTTAACCCAATGAAAAAATACATAAGTCTTTCATTGGCTAGACATAGAAATGATAAATTATCTATTAAAAACTATATTTTCCCTAAGTGGATGATGAAAATGTCTACTGCTAAATGCATGTTGTGTGCTTAACCTGCCTCTAGACTAGTATTAGATCACAATGATAGTGTTTAAGGTGGTCCTTTTTCAGCACATGTGGATGAATTACAACGGCGTTACATCAGCAGCAGGCTCCTGCCATCGTTTCCTTGAAGGCTCTGGAGGGAAAAAAACGTATAAAGCGTATAAAAAATGATTTATGCATCTGTTGTTCAGGAAGCTTGTGCTCTTTCCTCTGTGCCATTGCTCATCCTCCTGTATCAGGTGTCGATTTTTGAGCAACAGGCTGCACATAGTTGGGAGGAAGAAAACATCATTAGAACAACATAAATATTATTCAAGAGTTCCTTGGAAGCATTTCTCTCATATCTATGGAATTGCACTCTTGACTCTTTGCCAGCATGCTTTCTCCCCCTTCACCACCACCACCTCTCATACCTCTTTTCTACTGCTCCCTAACTCTCCCTCTTTACCTCAGAACAAGTCGTAATTTGTCTGGAATATAACTGCCCTGCGTTGTCATTCACGGGCTGCGGCGGTTTATGGGAACCATGGACCAGCTGTGATTTGATTTGCTCGCTGGAGATATGCCGTGTTCAAACCTCTTCCTAGTTTGGCTTGTTTAGACACACGAACACACAAACGTACACACACACACACAGACACACACACACACACACACACTGCCTTTGGCATTCAAAACCGTCAGATGGAATGCCTCAGCAAGTGCACTGACTCTCGTTCTAGTTTTTACAGCGCGGTGGAGCTGGAGAGGTCGAGATGAGTGATTACTAGTCGCTCAAGGCAGAACACTCCTCATATTTACAGCGTATAGTCCTTAAAGGGACACGCGCTCATGCTGCAGGATGGGTAAAGACTGCACAGCCTCAATCACTCCCTAATCTGTGACAGATTTAGGTTTTAGGAGCTGCACTTAGCAGGGGGGCATTAATGCTTTCTATGTGGTATCCAATTGGATAGGCGTATGAATATTGTGAAGTGTGCCCCAGGGGAAGGCAGAGACAGGTGTGCGCGTGTGTGTGTGGGTGTGTGCGCGCATACTTTTGACTGAGACAGCATATCGGGGTCTGTTTTCTGTTAGAGGGAGAGCAGGCCTTGGCTTCCACTAACCAGCACTGCACCTGTGCCAAGAGAGAGGTAATCCAACCTTTTCGCTCTCTCTGTCTCTTTCTCTCTCTCTCTATGTCTGTCTGTCTGTCTCACTGTCTCTTTCTCTCTCTCTCTCTCTGTCTGTCTCACTGTCTCTCTCTCTCTCTCTCTCTCTCTCTGTCTGTCTGTCTGTCTGTCTGTCTCACTGTCTGTCTCACTGTCTCTCTTTCTCTCTCTGTCTGTCTGTGTCACTGTCTCTCTTTCTCTCTCTCTCTCTGTCTCACTGTCTCTCTCTCTCTCTCTCTCTCTCTCTCTCTCTCTCTCTCTCTCTCTCTCTCTCTCTCTCTCTCTCTGTGTGTGTGTCTCGCGCGCTCTGTTTTCGCCCCCCCCCCC
>VRLP01007440.1:0-21844 GCA_009660295.1 Lophius piscatorius | reverse complement strand
GTGTGTGTGTGTGTGTGTGTGTGTGTGTGTGTGTGTGTGTGTGTGTGTGTGTGTGTGTGTGTGTGTGTGTGTGTGTGTGTGTGTGTGTGTGTGTGTGTGTGAGAGAGAGAGAACCAAGGAAGTGTATTATTGGGTGTGAACATGACCTTACTGTTAAGTGTTGCTGTTAATTGATAGTTTTGGTCCACTCGTCCGTTTTTTTCATTCTTACATGCTGTCCTGAATGTGTTGGTTTTTTTTTCCACACATAGTTTAACAGCATGGTTTTCATCCCTTTTCTGTGCTCCGTTCCAGCCACTGACAAAGTGGCCCTGCTGATCGGCAATCTGTCTTACCAGAACCATCCGCAGCTCAAAGCTCCCATCGTGGACGTGTACGACCTCACCAACCTCTTGCGGCAGCTGAACTTCCAGGTGGTTTCACTGCTGGACCTGACAGGGTCAGAGATGAGGAATGCTGTGGATGAATTCCTCTTGCTGCTTCACAAGGGAGTCTATGGTAATGTTCAAATTTTACAAAACTTAATATATAAATTCAGAAACACAAATTAAAATACGGATCACATAAAGCATCTTTTAGCTGATGGGCGCTCAGAGGGACTTGATGAAGGAAGAATTGACGTGCACTCTTCTGTCTTTAGGTCTGCTTTACTACGCTGGTCACGGATATGAGAACTATGGCAACAGTTTCATGGTGCCGGTGGACGCGCCAAACCCCTACCACTCAGCCAACTGTTTATGTGTGCAGAGCATCCTCCAGCTGATGCAGGAGAAGGAGACCGGCCTTAATGTGTTTCTGCTGGACATGTGCAGAAAGAGGTGAATTCTAGGGTCACGAGGCATTTATTTTAATTTGAAATGATTACATTTAACATATGAACAGTTAAAAATGGACGGCCATGTTCGAAAGTGAGAGGTTAAAATTCACAGAACCCCTTAAAAATTGAATAATACAATGTAAATAAATACCTTCACAATACAAGTCAAGTCCTATTGTTGAGTATAAATTTGTCACTTGTACTTCATTGGAGTCTTTTTCTTGCAGCTTTCTACCTTGACTTCACTATAATTTAGAGGGAAATATAATATGTTTATCATTTATCAACTCCACCCCAGATAAAACTAAGCCTACACTGTCGTCCCCGACAGCAAAGGTGTATCTCG
This sequence comes from Lophius piscatorius, assembly GCA_009660295.1. Classification (NCBI taxonomy): domain Eukaryota; kingdom Metazoa; phylum Chordata; class Actinopteri; order Lophiiformes; family Lophiidae; genus Lophius; species Lophius piscatorius. The sequence continues at coordinate 20,681 of VRLP01007440.1, read as the reverse complement.
AAAAGCCCCAAATCCTCTGCAATATATAAACAATCCATCTGATTGAACTCCTCAATCTAAATGTGGCTCATAAATAATCTCAAACTGTCCACATTGACTCAACCTAACTATTTCCATGAAGTCAGAAATATGCTGTAAGATATAACATAATTTGACCTCTGTTTGGAAAGTTATGGAGGAAAACTGTTTTCCTCTGAAAACTCCCCCTAATGAGTAAAATATGATCTACGATGGTGAAATAATATATATACGATATAGATTTCCTTGTGTAAGGTCATATGAGCCAATTTGGACATAAATCGACATACGGTTGTGAACTATCATTCAATTTTCTTTTATTTTTTGCAAAAAAGCCCCCTTAGTGAGCAAAAATGACATTAAACATTACAAACAGAAGATAAAGCCCTTGGGGTAGTTTATAAGAGGTAAATTTGGACTAAATCGGACCATCGGTTAGGAAGTTTTTTCTGAAAAACAATGTTTTTCTTTAAAGAGCTCCCCCTAGTGAGTGAGATATGAACAATTAGAGCAAAATACGATATAGAGAAAACAGATCTCCTCTAGTAGATTCATATGCTCTAAATTTAGACTAAATCGGACACATGTTTGAGATGTGGCCCGAGAACTGTGTTTTTCCTCTGTTTTCCTCACTCCTCCCCTTCCGTCCCTCACCTTGCCAATTGAGGGACTGTAAGACCCAAGTTCTTAGCCAGTTTGGCAGCATTTAGTAGAACTGACATTACTGTTGGATAATGAGATTTGCAAATATGAAGATAGGGATTTATCACCTTCTTTTGCATGTACAAATCATGGGAATCTCATCGGTTTATCAATTTTTCCAGAAATATTCATGATGACAGCACACCGAACATTGTCCTGAGGGTTACGGCCAACATTGTCTTCGGATACGCTACGTAAGTTTGCAAGAACAAATATTCAAAACTTAATATGATTTCAGTGATATAAAGTGATCTATTCTTTTGTCATTGAGGTGCCAAGATGCCGAGGCCTTTGAGCTGAGTTCAAGTGGCTTTGCCAACGGTGTATTTGTAAAATTTTTGAAGAATCGACTGCTAGATGATGAGAAGATCACTGTGGTGTTGGACAGAGTCGCAGAAGGTGTGAGAGGAACAGAAACACAACATGATAACATCCGACACTTATTCCATACAAGAATTATTATAATATAATAGTACATACTTTGATGTGCTTCTCTAATGGCTTGTGTTCAGACATGGGTCAGTTTGATGCTACAAAGGGGAAGCAAGCCCTGGAAATCCGCAGCAGTCTGTCAGAGAGGAGAGCTCTGACAGATCCTATTCTGACCAGCAACAGTACAGATCCTGCTCACGCCCATAGCCGCCAGTGGGCAAAGGCTCATGGTGAGTTTAAAAATCTTGAGTGTTGAATCACTTACTTATTTCACATTTGTACACATAGTGGCTTTTCAAGACTTTCTCTTCGATAAGTGTTTCCAATTTTTTTTTAGTGAAAATCAGTTTAAATCCAATTGTGACCCTCTTTTTTTGAATTTTTTTTTTTTTTACAGTTTTCAGCCTCGGGAGACTAGAGACATGCACGCTTCCGAATAAGCCTGTCACAATTGTTACATAATCCACTGATAATGATCATTTGTGCTAGAAGCAAATATTTATATCCTCAAAAAGGGAATAATATCCTTCGTTTTAATGCAAGAACTCAACAACTTTGATCATTTTCATATTATCTACATAGACCTAAGCATTTTGAGGTAGAACTGGATTGCTTTTGGGAAAGGCAGTTTCTGCCACTTAGGGGAGCTTTATCTAAAAAAAATAAATAAATCAGTTTTCGGACCATAATTTCTCCACCAGGGGGAGCTTTTTTATGAAAAACACTGTTTTTCAAATATAACTTCCTAACCATCGGTCCGATTTAGTCCAACTTTTCCTCATATGTACCGACTCTAGGAGATTAAACTTGTAATTGTTCATATCTTACTCACTGGGATGACTTTTTTGCAAAAGACACAAGTTTTTTTTACCACTACTTCCCAATCAACCGTTTAATTGTTTCCATATTGGCTTATATGAATCTACACAAGGAGATCCATCTTGTATGTAATGTATCTATTATTTCACGATAATTTTTCATACTTCACTAACTAGGGGGAGCTTTTTGTGGGAAAAGAGTTTTATTCATTTATTTATTAGTTAGTCTCAAGGAAGTGAAAAGAGGCTTCGCATTCGATTAAGCTGACTAATTGCCATCTGTAGTCCCTGGGCAGGTATAGTTATAAATGTATTTTTAGTAAGCTGTCGACTGACAAAACGCTGAAATGAATATGGATACACAGACTGTATGTAGATCTGTTTATGATGCGTGAGTGAATGAAAGATTGAATGGAGCATAAAAACCACATATTGTTTTGGAAATATATTGAATGATTGTACATTAACTTGTTGGTCTTTCTGTATACTATTGCAGAGTTGCCTGAAAGCATGTGTCTGGATTTTGATTGCGGCGCTCAAATCAAATTGGGCTTTGCTGCCGAGTTTTCCAATGTGCTAGTCATCTACACTCACATCATTAAGAAACCAGAAGACTTGTCTTTCTGCCAGGCTCAAGTCACTGACTTCTCACAGGTCAGTTTGTTGTCATGAGGTTCTCACTAATCCAACAGCATTCAGTAAGGAATAATTTGACTCAAACAGTGAATTTTATTACAAACAAAGAAAAGCCTCAAAAACTTAATATAGAAATTATGAACAATTCTGAAAATATCAGTATTTTTGAATACTTAACACCGGCTTATTTTCTGTATTGTAGGAACTTGATGTGGATCCTAAAGAGATGAACAGGGAGACCCCAGAAGAGACGGGGATCTACTTTCTGTCCAGCAGCCTGCCGCAGCACTGTCTTTATACCAGAGTCAGCTCATTGCAAAAGCTCAAGGTAAAATCTTAAAATGGTATTTTGTGGAAGGCTTACATAACCAGTGTTATAATCACAGCAAACACAATGCAAAAATTCAAGTATATCCCCGAAAAGTCAGGGGTATTACTGCTGCAGCATCCGCCACAGATCCTCCATGTTCATGTGATCTCCAAAACCACTGTAAAACCATTTCATGAATCATTGTCAAATTTTATACCCCAATAGACCTTAGTGCGAGGCAGGACTTGATTGATTTTGCGAAAGGTCTGTTCCATATTTCCGGCATCAAAAGCAGCTGTATCTCCAAAGTTTTCCGGCCATAGCTTCTCAACTGTTGATCAGATTTAGTCCAAATTTGATGCATGTTGTAATTGTTCATATTTCACTCCCTAGGGGGGTTTTCTTGCAAAAAAAAAATGTTTTTTGACCCTTAGTTCCCAACCGTTAGTCCACTTGTGTCTTGATTTAGCTCACATCAATTGACACAAGGTTATCTGCCTTGTTTTATTACTGAGCTCAGAAAAAATAGTCAACTGCATTTATCTGCATTATTGAGTCACTATGGGATCTTATCTTAGATTATATTACTACCTTCTTAGAAATAGTTAGGTTGAGTCAATATGGACTGTTTGAGATTATGAATGAGTCACATTTAATTTGAGGTGTTAAAGCAGGGGAATTGCTTGTACAATTTAGGGGATTGGGGACTTTTCCGTGGATGTAGCCCTTCTGTCGGGGGCGACAGCGTGGACTCATGTATGATAATAATAATGCTGAACCAAGGATCTCAATTTTAGCTTAGCGTGCGCTAGGTAGCATCAGACACAAAGTCTCAATCTATGCAGTAGCTATCGACATGGTAGTGGTGAGTGCTGGATAAAGTATTCAGAGTATTCTGTTACTCGAGTTAAAGTACTAGTAACACACTTTGAAAACACTCCACTATTAGAAAAGGATCTGCATCCCAAATTTCACAGATGTAAACCTATTAAAGTATTATCAGCAAAATGTACTTAAAGTATCAAAGTAAAAGTAATCCTTGTGCAATATAGTAATCCCAAACAGATTTATTACATGGGACTTTTTGGATTGCGGCATTGATGTGTCAGTCACTGCTACTGCATTCGATGTTAAAGACTAAGGTAATCTAATTACTTTATGCTATTGAGTAGTTTAAACTCAGGCAAGTTTTTTTCTGATAAGTAACACAACCACACAGTTGGATAAAATAAATTAAAATCTTCATATTAATCAGTTGTTTTCTTCTTCTCACTCATCTTTTATTCTTTGATCATGTCCATCCTGGAAGGTTTTTTATTAAATTAGGCTAAAGACAAGTCCTTCTGGTGTTCTGTTTTTTGACTGTTTATCCTCTCACCTCATGTCCGACAGGACGAGCTAGTTTTCACAGTGTGCCTTCAGGGCACGTTTGCTGCCATAGATGACGATCCTGTCCACTGGACCAAATGCATCAACATCGGCAAGCCACTGATCGCACGGCTGGATCTGCACCGTGCCATCCGGCGAAATAGCTGTCTACAAACGTGCCTGATGCCTCACAGTCCGTCCCATAGCCCCTGTCACAGCCCCAGCCCCGAACAATGCTTCTACCCTCATCAGGGTCTGCACCGACCACAGGACTATAGCCATCTGTCACCACAACACCACTACCTGGATGTGTATGAGAATGTTCAGGGCGCAGTGGGAGGCTGTGGAGATTCCTACTATGAAAACGTCAGCCCGTCTCGCTACGAACCTGCATATGACTCACCTGGTGTGCCCTCAAGCTTGCAGGTTAGGCACAGCCGCCCCATAGAGGCCACTGATGACATCACCGAGTTGCAGACTGTATTCGTCAAAAGCCTGCAATTTCAGCAGGAGTAAAACAACATCCACTGATGATTGTCAGATGAGATGCTTTAAACGTTTAATTTTATATCTGGATACTGTTGCATTTTTTTTATTAATCTTGTGACTTGAAATATTGTAAAAGCATAGTATTCATCGATTTAGGAGCCTAAACAACCTTTACACTGACTTTAGTACTTGAATTTTGTTAATATATTTTTAGAGGAAAGTTTCAGTAAACTGTCATATCGATGCATAGAGATAATATTTGCTGAAACCAGGTTTTGCAGAAACGTCAATTTACTTAGGATGGGAGAGGCAAAGATTGTGGATGGACAAGATCAGATGTCATTTTGTATCATGCTGGTAATTACATAATCCTGCCATCAGACCTGAGACTGCTAGAATGTATATTTCAAGACCTTTGAGCCAAGTGAACAAAAATTAAAGGGGCATTAAGAGAACAAGATATACACAAACAAAGTGTTCCCTTCTTTCAATACATCAAAAACATTTGTTACTGCAGTTGTTTTACTCTGCAGGAGCTCCTGTACTGTCAGCATAATTATCCAAAGCTGTCTGCATACAATGTATCATTATTAACAAACTAGGCCTATCCTGTCATCCCTGAGGGCGAGGGAATATCCGTGAAATGTCCCCTATGCCCTGCATTGTACAAGCAATTCCTCTGATTGAATTCCTCAAATTAAATCAGAAGTTATGTCGGAAAAACATTGTTTTTCATTAAATAAAGCTACCCCTAGTGGGTTAATTATACAAAATAGTTCAATTCAACTCTCTAATCATATTATCCAAATTTGGACTAAGTTGGACCTATGTTCAGGAAGTAATATCCAGAACACAGTAGTTTTCGTAAAAAAAAGCCCTGCCCTAGAGAATAAAATATTTACTATTAGAAAAAGTATGGATGGAGTTCTCGTCGAAGAGACTCATATACATTAAATTGTACCAACTATTGAGAAATGATTCCCGGAAATGTTTGGAGACAAAGCTCTTACTAGTTTAGGAAATATTCAGCCAAACCTTTCCCAAAACCAATCCAGGTCTTCCGCTTACTAAGGTCTGTCGGAGATTAAGATTTGAGTATAATCCATGAAATTGTTTTTGAGTTATCGTGTTAACATGAAGGATCTGCGGTGGCGATGACGATTACATTATATCGCTGACTTTTTGTTAAAACACTGACTTTTACCACGACCGAGTTCATTAGGGGAAAGGGTAACTAACGGGTGACATAAAAACAGTTATTATAAGTAAGTCTTATATAAGCAAGGCAAAGAAAAGCGTGTGGAACAAGGCACCAAAAAAGACTTCCGAGTCTTGACAGTGGCTTTAAGAAGAGGCGGAAACAGCATCACAAAAACCCTATGATTGGATGATGGCATTAACAACTTTAACCCACTGACAAGGTTTCCATAAAGAGATAATTTTTCTGGTTCCCTAATGGTGACGGCAAATGGAATTTGTTTTTCCTCGAGCCCTGGATCTGCCTGCTAAAGAAGCACATTGTGTTCACCAATTAACAATTCAATACAGACACCTTGTCTCGTAATTAGAAGAAACAGATCTGTTATTTTGATCACAATCTCATTATTACGAGAAAAGATCTCATAATTATGAGAAAAGATCTCATAATTATGAGACATTTATAAATTAAATAATATATAAAATAAGAAATAATGATACCTGTCAATCTGAGAGGTTGGTCCATGAGTATGTTTTATATTTTCTTTCTTACAGCTGCACGTCACCGCGGAGGCGCTGAGTGATATAACAGAATTTTCACAGGGGTCTTTCTTCTGGAGAAGGAGAAGTTAGTCAGGGTCGTGGGGTCAGGGGAGGCCTCCCCTTTTATCAAGAAAAGTAAAAATAAAAAATAAAAATAAATATTAACATTTTTCTATGGATATGTGCTATAAATGGAATGTCTGTATGATTCCAATCCTTTAATTCATTTTTTTAAATCAAAATTACTTAATTTGAGCTGGGCCTCAACTCAGATTGTGCATTCCCTTACAAACTGGGTCGAGCGCTTGCCTTTTGCTTTCTCATAGTTTGTCCCCAATGCAATGTTTGCAGGCACTTTTATTATATGTCCTCACTTTCCATAGAATAAGTAATTTATTTCACTTATGTGTATAACATATTTAGTCTTGCTGATTTGACATGAAACCGAAATGAAAAAGCAGGAGGCTGGGCAGCCAGTACCTCTGCCTCACTGAGGGGGGCGTGCTGAGCCCACAGGTTTTCGCTTGTTCTGCTCTGTTTTTTTATGTTTGACTCCGACTGCAAAAATGGAAGATTCTATATCAAAGCCACCCCCGGAAAATTGATTAATTATTAAATTCTAAAAATGAACCTATAATTAAGTCTATTAATCTTAATCATTGTTTTGATATATAATTGAAAACAAAAAAATTCAAGAGGAGTTATGATAAACTTTTAAGAGACTGATACTTTCAAAAAAGGACTTAAAACTTTCCTTTTTAGCAGAACCTATAACTTTAATTAGCATTGATGCTTTTTGGTCAGGCTTTTATTTAGTTATTTTATTTATTCTTTTATTGATACTTTTATCTGCTTTTACTTTGTAGCACTTTGAGATTTGATCCAAATGTAAAGTGCATTATAAATTAAATGTATTATATTATTAACTTTATTTTTTACAGAAAATACCACATTTAACATTTAGTCTAATTTCTATAGCCATTTTTTTTAAATGGGGTGAACTATGCTTTTGTCTCGCTCTTGTCACGCGTCTGTGTCTGTCTTGTGATTGGTTGACATGCTCACCTGTGTTTCCCCTCCAGCTGTGTCTCATTATGTCTGTGTATAAAGTCTGTCCTTACCTTCCCTTCTGTGCCAGTTCGTTCTGTTAGGCACTTCTGTGGGGTTTTGCCCGGACCCAAATGCAGACGCATACAACGTAGCGCTAGTACAAAATATATTTATTTCACTACCAGACACGAGGAAAAACAGGAACTGAAACACTACAGGTTACTCACGATATACTGGGAGGGGTAGGGACGCATGAGGACATCATGCACAGAAGAGAAGGTAAGGACAGACTTTATACACAGACATAACGAGACAATGAGACACAGCTGGAGGGGAAACACAGGTGAGCATGACGACCAATCACAAGACAGACACAGAGGGAGAAAGGAACACAGAGGCATGACAGCTCTATATGAATTGTAGAATTGCAATGGCAAATTAAAAACACACAAAGGTGCAGAGAAAATACCCTTTCTCTGAGCAGATACAAATTTAACATTCGTCTCTGGTCAAATATTTACCTAACCGTACCTTGTGTGCTGAGAATTCTGAATGAGGTATGAAACACAAACAATAGTCAGTGCGCAAGCTGGCAATTAAATGGTGAATTTCAGCTACTTTATTTGGTTCATATGTTTGTAAATCTGACTTTGAAAGGGTCATTGCCTCACCTGCCACCAACATCACCGCACATCATTGAAGTTCATATATTATAAAATATGCTTAGCGGTTAAGCATTGAAATGCTCATCCTGCTCATGTTAATAGTGAACAAACTACAAAATGCCGGTTTCCCAACATAAGTGGAGTGAGTCCGCTCGCAATGGAAAATACTGATGTAACCGAGGGTTTCAAAAACACGCACATACATGTGGATCTATTAAACAATGCCAACCAAGCCGTTTTTCTTTCAAAACAGGTGTAAACGCTCCGACTTTATTATCCGTCAATTGAGAACACCTCACAACTCTTAAATACATATGCTTGACCCTTCAAAATAAAAGCACCTCCAGTACTGTTCAACCACAGGAAATGTAACAGCGATAAGAGCACTTAAACATTAAAATGTGTTACATAACTCCCTTCCTCTGAAAAGAAGAAACATCTTAATTTCTAAAACAACAGCAGTACAAACAGTTTTGGACAGAAACATCAAATAAACGGATATCACAACACCATATGAACCCCTCAATCTGATATGTATCAAACGCAAAGACTCGTACACCCAGGAAAATAGTGCAGAATATAAACATCGGCAGTAACTTGCTACCATAACACAAAATCACACACACAAAAAAAAAACCACACACACATATTTACCCCCTCATTATTCCCCTCAGTCCCCATGGACTGTTGAGGATGAAGATGCCCTCATCCTCAAGAGTCCATGGGCATCCAGTAAGTAACGGCTCTTCCCTTCTACCACCAATCTTCAACATTCACCCGGGCGAAGGAGCATGAAAAGGAGAAGCTGGGAGGTCACCAGAAGAACCAACAGGCAACTGTGCAAGATTGTAAAGTTTAAGTCTATCATAATGGACAACCTGCTCTTGTCCGACAGACTTCAGAGGATAACCGATACGGTAGGTAAGTCCAAAGATTTAGCCAGCTGGTCAAGAGAGTCCGGTTGAAGCGTTCAACCATGCCGTCTGACTTTGGATTATAAGGTGTGGAGCTTGTTTTGCTAATACCCAAGAGTTGACATCAATCAATCAATCAATATTTATTTATCTAGCGCTAATTCACAACAACAGTTGTCTCAAGGTGCTTTCCAGAAAGAGCAGGTCTAGACCAGACTCTTTATATAATTATCTACAGGACCCAACAAATTCCTCCTTGAGCAAGCACTTGGCAACAATGGCGAGAAAAAACTGCCCTTTAATGGGCAGAAACCTCGAGCAGATCCAAGACTCAGGGTGGACATTGAGTAAACAATGGACATTCTTTACTCCATTGAGTAAACAATGTCCACCCTGGTCATGACCCCCGGTCATGGCCCCCGGTCATGGCCTACTGCCATGGCCTACTGCCATGGCCGGTCGGGTTTGATAAAAAAGAGACAGAGAGAGAGTGAGAGAGAGAGAAAGAGAGAGACACGCTGGACATCAAAGACTCAAGGGAAGAATTCAAGTTAGTAACATGCATTATAGTGAAAGGGATTTATAAAGAGGGACAGTGAGAGAGGAAGAGAGAAAAGCTCAGTGCATCATGGGAGATCCCCTAGCAGTCTAAACCTATAGCAGTATAGCTAAGAGCTAGCTTATGCCAGCCTTAATTATAGACTTAATCATAAAGGAAAGTTTTAAGCCTACTTTTAAATGTAGAGAGGGTCTCTGAACAATATCAGTTTCAAATGGTCTCCCCTGATCACTGTGCACCACTTCAGGAATGCCATGCACCAGCACAAAGACCTCAAATAAACCCTGTGCTACTGACTGGGCTGTCTGATTAGGAACAGCATATAGGTTGTTGAAGTAGTTTTCAGCTACTAACACATATCTGTTTCCCTCTGTTTCCCTATCTGTCACTGGTAGCTCGAGAAGGTTGGTTGCCACTATCTGGGATTGGTCGAATGGATCGGGCAACTGCTACGGGTTCTCAATGCTTACGCAACGGGGTCGTAAGGGTTTGACATGGGATGCATTGCTCACACCACTGTGTAACATCTTTGAACATTGGGCAATAACAGGTTTTCCTCGCCCGTTTCCACATGAGTTCAGCAGAGAAATGTGTCACTGCAGCATGCCCATGAAGGCGCTTTAGCACATCAGGAACAACTGATGTTAGGGCGCGACTCTTAGGGCGCCGTGAGAGATTGTCCGTGTTAATATGTTGCTGTCCATCCTTATGTTGTATAATCCCGTTATAAGGATCCAGTTCCAAGAGCCACCTCGCTCTGCGCCCTTTTTGACCTTTATCAATAGGCAAGCCTTGCAGGTCCAATAAAAGCTTGTGATCTGTTATAATAGTGAAGGCGGCTGACCCCATATAATATCTGAATTGGCCTACAGCCCACACGATTGCCCACTGTTCTTGATCAAACGTGGACTGACGTCTTTCTGTGGCAGTCAGCGACTGGCTGGCAAACACCACCACTCCCTCAAGTCCCTCTTTATCCTGAACCAAAACAGCCCCCACTGCTTCCATGTAGGCATCTGTGTAGACTTTAAATAGGGATGTTGAAGTTAGGAAGGGGGACAACGGGGGCAGTTGAGAGCACCCCTTTCAGATACTCAAAGGCTGCTTGACATTCAGTTGTCCATTGAAAGGGTGTATCCTTGAATGTAAGTCTGTGCAGTCGAGATTGGGCAATGTCCTTCACAAATTGTCAATGTAAGAACAGAGGCCCACAGATGCTCTCACTTCGGGGGGCTTTGTGATGTGGGTCAGTGTCTGACATTGTCTGTGTTTTGAGGGCGAGAAACCACATGCCCCAGGAAAACAACATAATCTGAGGCTGAAGTAACTCAATTTTTCACCGAAGTCACCATATGAGCCACGAAACATTCACTATTGTTTTGGAGGTTGGGTGATAAGAATCCCACAGAATCAGGGCGCTTGTAAGAGAGCCAGGTGGGGGAGACACTCACAGGCACCAGCCTCTCACTGAGAGGGGGGAGGGTTTATGCAGTGGCGATAGAAACATTACAGCATTACAGGTTTTGTTTGGTTTTGTTGAAATCTGCTCTCTAAAATTAACTCTGCAACTTTTAGTACACCATTTGCAATTTTTATACCTACATAGACCTTAGTGCAAGGAAAACTGGATTGATTTTGGGAAAGTTGGTTGTATATTTCTGAAAACATAATTTCACAATAGTTGGTCTGATTTAGTCCAAATTTGGTTCATATGAATCGTCTGAAGGAGATCTTACTTGTATCATAGTATACTCCAATATTTCAAATTCTGCTCACTACGGGCAGCTTTTTTAATGAAAAACCCAATTTTTTAACATAATTCCTTAACCCTCGGCCCTATTTGGTGCATATGAATTGACTGGAGGGGATCTATCTTGCCATATCTAACTCTAATACCTTACATTTTACTCACTAAGGGGAGCTTTGTTTTTAATGAAAAACAGTGTTTTTTTGGAGGTAAGTTCACATTTGATTTGAGGAGTTTAATCAGGGGGTTTGCTAGTACAACGGGGATTGCAGGCTGTTCGGCGATGTGTTCTGTGCTGTCAAGCACGATGCAGGGCTTGTATAATCTGTGTTATATAAGCACTTATTTCTGCAGTAATCCTCCTCCTCATGGACTGGCACAACCTCCATATGTACTCCTATGGGATGGCAGCCTACCCATCAGACAAAGCTACCAGAAGTATCAGCATGTAGATATAAAACCAGTTTTAAAGAGATAATTTCTTCCTCAAAATGGGCCAAAAATGGGTGATGAGATTGTGAATACTTTGAGTGTAGTTGATTTCAGCTCAAGGTTGTTGGTCATCTTTTCTCCCAAGTGACCGTGACACCTTACAGAAAGCTTTACAATAGCAACACAAAACTCTCATATCAGGAAAGGCCAACTAGTTTTTATCCCAGGACACATGCATAGAAATGTTTGTCATCAGAGGACATGAGTTTACGTCTGTGTGTTCTATCACACACATGGCTGCAGGATGGGACACTGGGGCTCAAGGTTTTGATCTGAAGCTAAAACTTTAAAGTCTGATTAAATAATGACTGCAGTCAGCCACCGCAGGCTGCAGGGTGACATCATGGCTGCGTCACTTTTGCAGCTGAGGGAGGAGGAGAGGGCCGGTGAGATGATGCAGCAGGCAGAGAGTGGAGAGGGACGGATGAGACACCTGCCCACAGAGACAGAGGACAGAAGGATAATAATCATGTTTACCTCCTGGAAGCAGCTCTTTTTTCAGATCCTCCTGCTCTTCGTCTCCTGTAGACACGTCAATACAAGTAAATTTCTATTTGGGTTTAATTTTGACTGTGTGTGGTTGTTTAGAAACCCTGTTCTGCCTGTACTTGCCCCCGCCAAATTTCCTGCAACCTAGTAAGGAGTAAATAGAAATGTACTTTACTCCTCTATCACGTGATGTCATAGTTTAGTTTGTAGTCACAGTGAATGTTTCCTTTTATTTTTTTGTCTCCTTTTTCAGTGTCACCCCCAAATATTTTACATCATCACAGGACATAGAAACGCGCCATATATATAGTTTCATAATTATAGATAAAAAACAAAAGCATTAATATTTATCTCCACATTCTTCAGGAAATAGGTATTTCATTCTGAAAAATGTAGTGACATATTTGAAATGTATTTTTTGTGATCTTATTTGTTGATTTTTGTGAAAACAAAATTCTACCACCTAATGAGGAATAACAAGGGAGGGTAGCGGAGAGCATACACTTTCCTTCTTGGACTGTGAAGAACATGTCGAAGTGGACGATAGATTCGACCTTAAAGTTTACCACGGACCCACGTACACAGACCAGTACCTGCTGTTTGACTCTCATCACCCACTGGAACAAAACACTGTCATCATGTATGTGGTTGGAGTTTCTGAAAAACTGGAAACACATGATGAATCAGCAGATAATCAGGACCACTGAGTCCTAAACTATTCCCATCCACCACATCAGTGATGCATGGTCGACTGTAACTTGTAACCTAACGACTCTCTATGCATGAACACCTACTGGAGGTTAAATACCAGACTCCTCAGAACTGAAGAAGGTTCTTAGATGAGAGATGAAACGTCTTCAAGTCTTAACAAATGTCAAGTTGTTGCTACTTACAGGGATAACAACTTACTGGGTTCTTCTTCTATTTCTGTGTGAAACTTCTATTAAACTCTATTGGATTTTCAAACAAAATTTAACATAAGACAAAGCCAAACCCAGAAAAAAACAAACAAGGTTTTAAATGATTATTTCATTTATTGAACCAAAAGCATTGTCTAATACAAAAAAAATGAAAACATACTGCATTAATAACTGGTTCCTGACCAGTCAGAGTTGCTTCAGGACCAGGACGGATATATTTGATGGAAACATAAAATCTGCTCCCTACCAGAAAATTCTGAAGGAGAATATCGGGCCATCAGTTTGTGTATTGAAACTCAAGCACAACAGGGTCATGCAGCAAGACAATGATTCCATAAATAAGAGAAAGTCCACTTCTGAGTTAATCAAAACGGTGAGTTGTCTATTCAAAATCTGGACCCGGACCCCATTGAGATGCTCACAAACCCTCTAGTGTGGCTGAACGTGAGCAAGAGTGGGGCAAAATTCCACCAGAGCAATGTCGGAGACTGATCTCCTGTTATTGGAAACATGTAGGGGGGGCAGATACTTTCTCCTGCGGGTGATTTAGGTATTGGATAACCGTTGTGAATACTATTTTACTTTTCTTTTGTGAACTTATGTAATTTGTGAAATACAGACAATTCTCGCCTAAATCCCAAATACTCCCATAAAGATTGTGAACTAGCATAACATTTTAATCATGCAAGTTTACTGTGTTTATACAATCCTTTATTTTCCTGTCAGAGACACCTGGACCAACACCCCATCCTCTGCTACCCATCAGCCCAACAGATGTAAGGAGCGTCGTTCTGAAAGGTAAGTGTTTTCAAACATCGGTACATCAGAGCAGGTTACATTTCATTTCTCACCATATTTTATCTTCTACCACTCGCACCTCACCACTTTCTAACTTAAATCCTTCAACAATTTTCAACACAGGTGAGAGTCACACCGAGAAGGTTGAGCTGTGGAACGCCGTCAACATGGCACTAGAGTGCACCTGGACTGGTAATCAGAACAAAGTACCAAACATAACTGGGTTCTGGAGTAAAGATGGGCAAGAAATTAAGAACAGCCGTCTGACTGTGCAGCTGGAGAATGAGCAGTATAATCTCAAACGAGTGTAAGTACGGTTAATTCTAAAACTTTTGACCTAACTATAACTATAAGACCAAATCAGCTTCATGATGTGTTGTCAGATATTATATAATAATCATCGCATGATTATCACATATGCTTTAACAAAATAATCTTATGAAGTATTGTGCAGCAATTACAGCACTATAATACATTTGTAATAAATGCATGTGTCTATAGCGATTGTAAAAACATATTTAATAATATGAATATAGTCTTATATTTTATGCAGATTATCACATTTTATACAAAAGTTGGAAATCTGATAAATGACTTTTATCAGTCATCACTCCAGCCTATATGAACTTTTATTTGATAAAATGTACTAATACATTTAATTGAAGTATAGCACATTGAGTTACTATCAGCATTCATCTTAACACATTTACTGTAGAAAAATCTGGGTTTGATGAAACTTTTATGTTTTCTTTTAAATAAAAATTAATTTTAAAATCAACCAGTTAGTAATTGTTACTAACTTTTTATTTTTACAGGTTTAAAATAATGAGGGAAGAAAACCTTGGAAATTACTCATGCCTGTTTGGAAATGAAGCAAAAATAAACTTTGTGTTGGCAGGTACAGACCACCTTTCATAAAACACATTATAACATTTCAGATCAACAAGGCCTAAGTATTGGCACCCTTTCAAAAAGTAATAAAAGGAGATACAAATATAGTCTATTATCTATACCCATGAACTTTAATTCAATTATTTATAAAAATCTAACCTTTTATTCAATTAAGAAAATGTATATATAAAACAAATATTAGATAGATTATAGATTCACCTGATTCACCTGTTTGAATAGGAATACTTAAATGGTGAACAATGACTTCCTGCTTTACTGGGGTATAAATATGAGGTGCCAAAGGCCTAATTCTCTTTGACTCTCGTCAACATTGGGAAATGCCAGAGAACACAGCAATAATGTTCAAACAAAAGTTGTAGAGCTCTGAAGGAGATGAAGTAGATTTATCTGAAGGAGATGGAAGAGTTCTGTATGGAGGAAAGGTCTCAGATCTTCTCCTCGGGTTCTCAAACCTCATCACACACTACAGAAGGAGACTCAGGGCTTTTATTGTGGCAAAACCGAGCTAAACAGAATATTAAATGCAGGATGCCAATAATTGTGGCAAACATGTTTCGGAGAAAAATGTTTGTTTTAAGCTAAGAATTCAATGTTTCATTTAATTTTTTAAATTAAAGACCATGGGTGTAGACGATCAAGGGATTTGTTGTTTCTCATTTTACAAATTCTTTTTTGCAAGGTGCCAATAATTGTGGACACTAGTAGGTTGCATATTCAGTCCACAGTATTATTGTTACCAGCTAATCCTCTGCTGCTTATTTACATTAAATACCAGTATTTTCACTGATGTTGAAATTATCTAAAATTCAGTCTTTGATCTGCAATTGTCCCATTATTATTTTTCTTGTTGTCCATCAGCTCCACAGATGGGTGAGGTGCGTGATAAGCCGCTAGTCAGCTATGTGGGAGACTCCGTGGTGATCGCATGTAAAATAGAGGAAACCAAACCAAAGCCTGAGATGTGGAACTGGTATAAAGCAAATGGTACAAACAAGGTAAGTTTAACAGATATGGAATGTTTGAAAGTGGAATTTGTGTCAGCATGGACTTTAAAAATTGGAATTTTGAAATGATGATTTCAAATGATTTGTACTAACAGTGAACATAAATGTATTAAAGCCTACATTATAGTAACACAACACAGGCCGCTTTAAAAGTGTTAACTTTTTTTGTGTACTTTCGACTCTAAATCTTCACACTGGGTAAGATTTTCTTTTCAAGATGGTTTCATTTATTGCTACTTACACCACACCCCTCCTAGATGTTTGTTGCCAAAAAGTTCTATTTTAATCTCATCTGACCCACAATCTTGAACATCCCAGAGTTGTTCCACAAACTGTAGGTGCAAATGCTTGTATGCGGATGTTAGCAGAGGCTTTTTCTTGTTACCCTCCCAAACAGCTTGAATGTTGGTGGAGGTGCCGTCTCATGGAGGTTAAGGAGGCTTACCGACCTCAAAATTCAAATGACGTCTGCACTGTTCTATCTCTATTCTTTGGAGAATCTTTTGCCGGTCAAACATCCTCCTCTCTGTGTGTGGGGTCAGTTTGTAGACACGTCCCCTTCCAGGCTGATTTTTAAAATCGCCATATTCTCTCGTCTTTCCAATTGCGAAGAACATCTCAGAGGGTTAGGCCTGTGCCACCTCCTTTTTATACCACAGTAACAGAGGGAGTCGTTGTTCACCACTTCAGTCTTCTTACTCAAATATGTCAACCAAAAATATAAAATGGGACAGGAAATATGCTTCAATCACCTTTTAGTCAAATCATTTTATAGGGGTGGCACACATGTTTTAGAGAAAAATATTTGTTTTATGTGAAGAATACAATGTATTTTAAACATTTTTGCATATAATTTTTGCTCTTTATTTTAAAACGGTGCCAATTATTTTGGAGGGCACTTGATATAACCTATGAACCTCTGGACTGTCCTAGGAGCACATTAAGACTGATGCAGAGCCTCATCGCTATGAAATCAAAAACAAGGAGGGGAAAACCAAACTATCGGTGCACAACCTGACAGAGGCCGACTCCGGCCTGTATTATTGCGGCGCTGTTTACCCCATCAGCACCACGATGGGCCATGTGGAGCTTAAGGTAAGACCTGGAAAGTGACCTAGCCAAAGTATATCTTTAATTTTAATAGTTTTATTTCAAGATCTTGCCTAAAGAGATCAGACAACACGCTTAAAGGTTTATCTTATCTTATCTTATTGAATACACAAACAATGACTAAAACAATGGGGCCTAAACTTTTTTGACCTGTCTGTCTTCTTACCCAACTGCTCAGATGGTTTTATATTCACAATGTTTGACACTAAGATAACCAAATTTCTGCAATATCTTACAGAAACACTGTATAAAATATTTGAAAAGAAGCCAAAAAGGTGTAACAGATTGGTATAGAGAAACTGTTTTAGTTGTTGTTGTTTTTAAAAAAAATCTTTTATACCGCATTAATGATCCCCCAGGACCCTTTTGGAGGGATCTGTTCTCGCATGAAGTCCCGTAAACAGGCATCCACCAACTTTTTGTCATCCGTTACTGTGGAATATTCTAGATTTTAATAAAACATTGGTTTTAGAGGTTAGGTTGTGGAAGTTTACGTGACTTTGAATGCTGAAATAAGTGTATATAGCGCCCCCTAATAGTCATTGGTGGTATTTTGCTGCCAAAATCCTTCTCTGGAGGTAAATATACCATTTTTTTGGTTTATTAATTTATAAAATTTTGGGTACAGTGGCTATCCAACTTTGCCAAATGAAGAGTCTTCCTGGCTCTATCCAACAAAAACTGTGTCGAACTACATTTACTATGTGGTATTTCTATTAAATTTATGCAGTAGTTATGTGAACATATTCATTTTGTTACTGTAATATAATGATGTGATAGCTTTTTATTTAAAATGAAAAAAAAAATCATGCAAGGATAGAAATATTTGTATTTGTTATGTTTAATCACAGAATATTCACACATAGTAACAGCTAGCGTGTTACTGACACTGAAAATAAACTGCTTATTTCATAACCATGCAGATACAACTGATAGTTGTGGAGGTATTTTAAGTTTATTTTGGGTATGTAATTCAGGCAAGGCTTAACTTAAAATGACCAATAGGTAAAACAGGTTCACTATTGACTGGGAACCACTAAACCAAACTGTAAATTAGTTCAATTTAGCTCCAACTTAACCCTAACCCAACAATAAAATATAACTTGTGCATCAGCGTTAATTGTATTATGTTATACATGCTTATAATATAGTACCAGACATCTGTAATTTCCCCTTGGTGTGGTTTGGAATGCAGGACTGTTTCTTGTAATCGAGTACTTTTACATTGTTGTACTGTTACTGTTACTTGAAGGTCATCTCCTTGTATGAGCCTCTGAAGCCATTCATGGCCATCGTGATTGAAGTGACCATCCTGGTCACTGCTATTCTGCTCTATGAGAAAACTCGCTCAAAGAAGAATGACACAGCAGGTAATCAGTCAGTACGGGGTGTTTGTAATCATTCATGTGTGTACATTGGTGTGCCGTATATTCTATGATAACCTGGATTAATCTGCTCTTTCCTCAGGAGATGGGACAAATGATCAAACTAATACACTGTGAGTATGACAACATACTCACAGTATTTTGAAACAATGCTATTTTAAAAGTATGATGTGTAAGATTTCTTGAGAATTTTTTTTTTGTCTTCTTCAGGTCACTGGAAGAAAATAACGAATCGGAGGGAAGTTCTGCAATGAGAAAGCGAAATGTTTGAACACTGTAATCGCTTGAATGTGGGGATGTCACGATATCAGATGTTGGTGTCATGATTATTGTCTGAGGAAAAAAGTGTTCATGGTATAGAGTTAGTACTTGATGTCAACCTTTACATCCAGAGGTGTGTTTAGGTAGGCAGTCTTGTGTATGTTACAGCCACACCAATCTGCCATAAGATTAAAACCACCTACTTAATTTTTTTGAAGGCACCAAAACAGCTCTGTGATGTCACTTTTTAGTTCTGACACCTTTTCTATCAGAACCATCATTAACTTTTTCAGCAGTTTGTGCCACAGAAGCTCTTTTCTGGGATAAGACAACACGGACTAGCATCGTTCCCCACACACATCAGTGAGATTTTGGCACCCAAGACCCTTCATGGGTTCGGATCGTTCCGCTACCCACTGACATATATCATGTCAATTGTCACGCTTCATACATAAAAATATCTTGCTAGATCCCGTAGTTTGTAGAATAATACACGATTATACACTGTGACTGTGCAAAACGGCTCACCCTGACATCTCTACTTGAAAGCCAGCTACTTTAAAACTGATGACATAAAAAACAAGAGCTGACCAATTATTATGTAAATAGAGTGCTATCATAATCAAAATATTTATAAATGCAATAATCATCACTCACTTCTCGTTCAACAAGTAGCCATGTTATCTACAAATATCCTTGAACACACTGATCTATTGAATTGTATCCATGTTTATGAGAAAGTGATCCCATGCCGACTAAAAGTGCAAAGTAAATATTTACGCGCTTCTAAGTCTTGAACCTTCATGCATCCTGTGGGAAAACTGAAATCCCTACGCCTGACTGTAAAGAAGGAAGTGAATTGTCTTATACTGATATTGAACTCCTCTTTCCCTGTTATTCATCCATTATGATTAGCTTCTAGTGCCTTACACACTCTCTCTCAATCTCTTAGCCCTTCAAGCTGTGCTTCAATGACATTGTCACTTTTTGTAGTTGGTCCTTGCTTTAATGTGTTGTATACGGCCTTAACAATATACGTGTCAATATATATGATCATCATGCCTGATGTATGTTTGTCTCGGTCACGTTGCTGCAGCAGATGATTGGCAGAAGAGGTTATAATACTTTATCCTAGACGCCTCATAGGGAATTGTCCCACTTATTCCATCATCACTGAGTAGACAAATACAAACAATACAAAACACTATTTCCAGAACTGTCACCATGTCACAACTCACTCTGCATAACTCAATAATACATTTGGTACTTCCTTGATGTAATACATGTGACAAGTCTACATTGAATAAACAAAGTAAAATCATAAATATCTTTATGTAGGCCAAACCTTTTTATTTGTGGTTTCATTTTTATATTACCATTGTGTAGATTCTGAACTTTCATAATTTTTCTCTCATTGAATGACGATGCTACCCTCTTGACTATTATTTTGTATTGTTACTTTTTCTTCAGTGCCACCTGTTTGCCTGCCATCATTCATTAAACATATGAAGAAAAAATGAAGGATTTATCGGGATTTTTGTATATCTGAATTTTTTTTCTTTTGTTACTAATTCTGACAGCACAAAGTGTAAACTGGTCTGATAATTCACATTTTAAACATGGTTTAAACTGTTAAAAATCTGCCTTAAAGCACCTAGACTCTGTGGGGTCAATTTAAGACTGATGTTAGTATTGATTTAGATTACGGATCATTACGGATTTGGTGGTATTGCTTCATTGGCACGAGGAAGATCCAAGTAAATCATTGCAACATCATTAGGGTAGCACTTGCAACACCATGATGTCACAACCATTGTTTAGTCGTGTTTTTAGCTGTACAGCTACAATTAACCTTAAAGGTG
>VRLP01007439.1:0-21844 GCA_009660295.1 Lophius piscatorius | reverse complement strand
ACTGGTGAGTGAGGAGAGAGATCTTATAATCAATCCTGGTGGAGATGGGAAGCCAATGAAGGGAATGAAGAACGGGGGTGATGTGTTCGTGTTTACGAACTCTCATCAGGATCCTTGCAGCACTGTTTTGAACATACTGAAGTCTTTGAAGACTTTAAACGCATACATTGTGTTTTACTCTAATACTTCATATTTTACTCACTAGAGGGAGCTTGCAGTCAACTAAGTCAACTAGTTCACAGTGAATTCAAAGCAAAGGCCAGTTTTTTTAAAACTATACCTATGCTGTCGTCCCTGTCAGCTAGGATGTATCCCAGAAAAATCCCCATTCCCAGTTGTATAAAAGCATTCCCACTGATTGAACCCCTCAAATGAGATTATTTCCACAGCATTTTTGAAATAGATGTTCCCAAAGTGAATAAAATATGAACTATTAGATTAAAACATGGTTAGAATATGATATAAACAAGATGGATCTGCTCGAGTTGAAACACATTCATTAGGTTTGGACTAAATCGGACAAACGGTTGAGGAGTAATGGCCGGACAATTTTGCAGATAAAGCTTCTCCCACTGTCAGAATTATACAACTGAACACCTCAGTTCCTCATCGTACTAAGGTCTATGTGGATCTAAAATGTGTGACTGAAAATGATGCATGATATACTTTTTTGAATTATCATGTTAACACGAAGGATCAGAAGCGGCTGACTTAAATATAGAAATATATTCTTTATGTTCCTCAGCCCTACACACTTGATAAGCTGATGGTGTATCCGGACCCTTCGAATGTCACCTGTATACTCTCCTGTGGTAAACAGTTGATGTAGGCTGAAGACACATTCACTGGTGTATGACAGCACATGACAGACTCCCCTGAGGGACATATTAGTGGTACTCTTAGATTTCATGTTTAATTCATCTAAGACTGGAGGCATTTCGCAGAAGCGCGACTGTCAACAGAATACAGAAACGATAAACTCACCAAATTAGATGCAAAATTGATCCTGATATGTTCCTGAGAGTACTGCAGGATAAAAAAAAAGGAAAAATTATAACCCACCTTTTAAGAATTCAACGAAAACTTAATGTGTCAGAACACTCATGATTTATGAAGCCTTCACCGTGTTGGTCCGGTATAGTTCATGACAGCTGGGAAAGCTATTAATCATGTGATGTGTATCTTGCACTTCCCGAGGGGTTGATCTACTGTCATTGATCATTTTCCCGTCAACAACATCAGGCCCATGACAAAGCCTGGAGATATTAAGACCTAAATGAAGTCGAAGGGAACGTTTCCTAATACATCTCAATGTGACCGACTCTCGTGACTAGAGGCTGGCCACTCAGTAACTCCTCAGGCTCTCTGAAACAGAATCACCTCACCTCCAATTTTATTGCATGCGGTCAGTCTCAGTCAGGGGAGAGAGTCCCTACTCAGAGTAAACTGGATGTTCATTGGTGCAGCAGGGACAAAAACACATCAGTCAGTGCTTACATATTAGTTGAAGATGGAGGATATGATTTAAGGCACACCAGATGGAGGTGACTCTTGAACACATCGCATCTGTCATTAACCTAGGATCGGCTAATTAGGGTAATGATGTAATCAGCAACACTACGGATGCATCGTTTTGATAAAGGACAACAGGAGTTGTTTTTCTACGTGATGCATTCATACTTATCTTCTGTATCTTAATTTGGACAGAAGGAGCAAGACTCAACTTTTCAAACTGCACCACGTGGGCATTTGTCCAAACAGAATAGTTTTTTTTTAAGAAAGCACTTTGGAGCTCATACGTATAACAAAACAATCGAGCTTCCTCATTATACCTTAAATACAACACTAATCCTGTTGACTCACTCACCAAACTAAACAAAAACACAAAATAAAATGATGAAATAAAAAGGGTTTATTTTTAAATTTAAATATTACAGAGATACCAAACTGTAGGAGTAATAATTAAGTCAGTGTTGGAGTGTTAAGGTATTGACACCGATTGAACTGAATACTGAGAATGGAAAGTGCTGCTAAATGCTTGACCAAAGAATATAACCAAAAGAAACGTATGGAAATCAAATTTATCCCCGCACACAGTATAGGGTGCAACCAATTTTCAGAGGAGATTGTGATTAAAGCCTTCAGCGTTCGTTGGCAATACAGTTTTAATCACTATGTCAAACACATGAGGTAAACTTTAAGAAGCCAGTGAGATATGATGAATGAGGGCTCAGGCTCAGCACAACTAGAAGAGTCCACAGGATTGCTAGGGCTGATTAGTGGCATCTGGGGGGATGATTAATTGATGGAAACACATTTCAATTTAATGGCTCTTTGATCAATTATTAAAGAACCGACACCCCCTCCCTCTTTCTTTATTATGAACAACTTCAATTGGCTCTCTGCTTTGACCTATCGCTACTGTCCTCTGCAATCCTGAAGACTAGAACTCTGCAGGCATGTCTGAGTGACTGTAAACTTCATGCAGACTCTCAAATATAGAAGAAAACTCACTTGCACATGTATGGAAAGCATTGAGAGTACTTATTAATAAAAGAGATGGGCTGTAAATTAAGGCTGTAGGACATGTTTGCCGTGCATGCATTGGGAAGAAGCCATATAATCCTGCTCAGCTACCTCCCCGAGATCCTTTTATGAAACTACTCCGATGAGATGTAAAGAGCATGATTCATGTCTCATTACAGGACAGTTATTTCTCACATTATTGTGGAAGCCGTAAATTGGAGCAGAGATTTCTCCAAGGACCATAGAGGGTTCTCATGAATGTGTTGCTGGTAAGTTAGAAATTGGTCCCCTCAAGGCATCGCTACCTTTATTCTTGTAATATTGCTTAACATGCGCTCGGATGGGGAAAAAAAAACTGGATCAAAATACACCTTTTGAAGATTGCCTGGGGTCTGGCTTGCTGCTTTCCAGCACAGCGATGTTTTTTTATTTGTGATTCTGATGCAGGATAGTCACGTGTAATATTTGACATTTCCTTTAAAATTTGAGCAATCTGCAACAGGAGTAGCAATCTGATCACCATGTTTGCCCTTACTGTGCCATAGAGGTCATACTGTATTAGTAAATGCAATATTTAAGAGCATGCAATATATTCTTTTCAATGCAGCAACCTGGATTAGTACAGTTCAAATCAACTGTTTGTGCATCCTAAATTAATCATGATAGTGTTTACCATAAAGGCATCTACAATTCTGATTTTTAGCACACATGTTTCCTGAGAATCAGACTGTCAAAGAGTCTGGCCAGTTTTGAAATTCAAAAACGGTGCCTACCCCATAATACTTTAAAACCCTTTTTATAAAGAGGGCAAGTGACGCCTTCCATTTAATTTTATTGCAGCCATATCTGCTTTTATTGGTATGTTTACACAGAGGAAATGATCTCTACCCCTTCACTCTCCACACCATAAATAATGTATTAAGGAGGCAGGAATAACAAGGATATAAAGAAAAATATATGCATTCCTAGTGATCTGGGAAATAAGCCAATGGATATGTCAGACATAGTCATGGAGAAAGGTGAGAATAATTTCTCTCATGTACTGCTGTGGCCCCACTTGTCCCTTTGGCTCTGTTCTCAGCCCATCTGGCCAGTTTGGATGGGTGTATGAAGACACACAGGTGGACTGATAGGGGTTGAAAGTGAGCCTCTGCTCTCGGCTCTGGCACAGCGCTCTGAAGCATCGAGCTAAGCCACTTTGACTCTCTCAGCCCTCTTAATTGCTCTGTGAACCTGGCTGAAGCATCAAGCAGCCTGACTTACTGGTCCCCCGAGAGTGTATTACAAGCACTGTGTCCAACTAATCGCTTCCTTTGTCTCCCGTCATCACTACACATTTTGTCCACAGGCACTGACAGGCCAGTCATAATCATGCTAGCACCATCCCCCTTTTTTCCATGTCCACTGATTTCTCTTTTCAAAAATATGGATTTATTTATTTTTTGGCAAACAATTGAATATTGGACTTACACACACATGCACACACAATGGCAGTTTTTAATTGATTTCAAATTCTCTTTATACATCTAAAAAGATTGCTATAGGTCTAAGTATTCTTGTTAAATATAAAGGAGGGGTCCTCATGGACGATGTAATGCAAGCACGAAATGAGAAAGTGAGGTATTGATTGATGACAGCCTAGGCGCAGCCGGAGATTATCATGCTGGCTATCCACTAACTAAAGAGTTGTGAAATCAGAAGCATCTACGGTGATATTTGAAGTATGTACAGCCAACAAAACGTGACCGAAACAATGACTGAACCAGATTGTTGCCCGGTATCATCTGCTAGAGGGGTAAGTCCGTTGGACATTGTCCCAATAAGGACATTTCCAATTGTTGAACTCCTTCTTTGAGGGAGCTGTAAAGAACTCTGGACACAACCTGAACAAACTAAAAACTGTTCGGGCTTAAATAAAATTGCTATGACAACATAAAAGACATACAAACCTTGTCCCAGGGAAAGGAACGCCCCTCTCAGAGGACTCAAACAGAAGACGTCTCAAATATTGTTTTTAGACAAACAACTCGGTATTGATTTCTTATTTTTTTATTTTAACAAACATCATGTGAAGGACAAAATACAGAGTTGGTACATCCTTTGAACACTAGGCCAGCACTAATATAGTCAGGTTCTATTAAAACATTTATATAAATATTGCCAAATGCATCGCAATTCCTGTTCATCTATTACTGCCATCATTTTATACTTTGGTTATTTTATCCTCATATTGGGACATCAGAAACCAACTGTATAGAACCTGTTATAAACTGCTTGATCTCCTCTGGCGCAGAAGAAGGCTTAATAATGGAAACATTAGCAAAAATCGGAATAAAAACCTCACACATTTGTGAAACTGAGATTTGTCTACCTGCAGAGGTTGTTTTTTGTTAGTGCTGCCATTTTTCTCTTTCTATGCTTTTTACATAGCATGTGTTAGTAGATTGAGCACAAAATACTAACACAAGAGGAGAGACGCATCCACTATCCTATTTCTATAAATATGTTGCTGCAATCTTTGGCTTTATGTCAGTGGCTCATGAGAGGAACAAACAAATCAAAAACCCTCTGCTCCTGAGTTCAAGGAGACAAACTGCGGACGATTTATGAACCAAAGGGGGGAGATGAACTTAAAGTGGATAAATGATCATTTCCCAAAACACACAAGAAAACACAAGCAAGGCTGTGATTGAGGAGGTAGAGCCCTTGTCCACTTATCGGAAGATTGGTGGTTCGATCCCGGACCCTGCAGGCTGCATGTTCAACCTTGAGCATCATCCTGAACCCCGCCATACAGGACTGCTCTCTCCTTGTCAGGGATGGGGAAAACGCAGAGCGCCAGTCATGCTGCATTGTACTGAATAAACATGAAAAATAAAGCTTCTTCTTCATCCAGGAGGACACCCAAAATATTACATTATAGCGCAGAACCCTCTGGTGTATCCTTTGAACCCAGAAAATGCAATATTTTAGAGCCATTACTGCTAACTTTTTGGGGCAAGAGCTAAAATGAATCTTCAACATCATAAATCTTTCTTGCCTTGATCAAAGTGCATGTGGTTGGAATGCATGTTCACCATTTTACATCTACAGTGAGAGAATTGTCTGGCCAAACCTTGTGGTAAGACTCAGATATTGTATTGAATGTGACAGTAAATGAAGAGAAAAGACTTGTGAGTAACGCAATGATAAAAGTTTCGTCGTAAGAGCTAGCAACTAGACTAAGGGCATTCTTTTTTTGGAGACAAAACATTATTTTACAGCACGTGTAAAATAACTGATTGGTTATACACCCTATACACCCACATAAAAGAGTAGAAAATCTATCAGAATAGATTATAGCTACTGCATTATCTGAAAAGTATCTGATTGTAAACGGACCTTTTCAACGAATGACCACATTTGCTATTTTATGATAGCCATTATAACTTTGGATCACATGTTAAATGTTTTGAAGGGCTTTTTCATGGACACCTTTGAGCAGAATGTCGACTTTTCCTAAGAATCTCTTACGCTGTGTGGGTACAGATATGACACTTACATCATCTTTATTCTACTCACCGTCATATACAACACTGAAATACTTTATAGAAGTATTAAGTTTGTAATTTTCGCATCATCATTGTCAAGTCATTACTGGGATAGCATTGTGTTACCAATCTCATTTGTTGTTTTTCATCCTTATAGCATTTTATCTTTATAGATTAAAAGTGAAACCTTTTTTTGAAAACACACTAATGAACTAGACCTATGCTGCTATCCCCGACAGCAAGGGTTCATGCCTGGAAAGTCGCCAATCCACTGCATTGTACAAGCAGATCTACATATCTACATATCTACAGCATATGTTATAAAAAGGGTCCCACTGGTGAGTAAAATATGATCTATTAGAGTAAAATATGATGTAATCAAGACAGATCTCCCCAAATTGATTCATATACACCAAATTTGGATTAGGTCGTATCCAGTGTTAAGATGTTATATACAAAAAATATATATATTAAAAAACATTTATATATTTTTGGATTATATATATATATATATATATATATAAATATATTTATATATATATACATATGCATATATATACATATATATATATACATATATACATATATGTATATATATATATATATATTTATATATATATATATATATATATAGAGAGAGAGAGAGAGAGAGAGAGAGAGAGAGCACACCATGAGGAATTGCTTTTCTCTAACTCATTTAACTTGTTTCTCTAAATGAGTGTCCTTTGTTGTCTTTCTGTCTTGTCATTGTGTTTTTTGTGTGACTTTCACTGATTGAATTGCATCAATGCTTGAGCCATGCCCTGCAGCTGTACAGAGTGCTGATCTCATGGTTATTCAAAATGTTTTTTTTTTTTATTATTATGTTCTGGTTCCATTTTGGACCGAAATAGCCGCTGCACAACCTTCGGTCCCCAATAATGCGACATGCCCGGTGTGCAGTAAATTGGATAAACCAACAGTTCCCAAGCTTTTTTCAAATAATGTTCCCGTTTCTTTATGACAAAGTACAACTGCATCAAAAGACATGCAGTCCAGTGTTTGTCTTATTTATATGTTGACTGATTTATTTATTGGTTTACAAAATTGTCACTGACTTATACTTACATGCTACATTTCATATGTTATCAACTACTACAATCAAGACAAATCATTTTTTATTTCATTGTGCAAAAGGAATATAATTACATTATTGTTGTAACTGAACTGAGTTACTGAAGGAATTTTGTTTTGCTCTGCTTCAGCTGTCTTTTATTACTTTTTCAGTCTATATTGATTGCTTTATTTCATTTTTGTACTGCTGCTTTCTTTCAGCAATTTTCTTTCTCATTTCTGTCTGTCATTCAATATGGAAACCTTCATTGTTTCCAGTTTACGGCAGTAGCACTCCCTTTTAAAATAGGAATACTGAATACAAAATTTGGTTTGTTTGTATTTACATTTCTGTGCTTCTCACTGTCTTTCCATCTGCCCTACTAAACCTCTTTTGAAATATTTTGTCAAACAAGTTCTCCCAATCAGTTCAAAACATTTTGCATTCATAAAAACATAAATACAACGCTGTGTCATCAGTCTCTGATTTATATACAAAAAACAAAGGGAACACATGATCATCACAATGTAACTCCAAGTCAATCCCACTTCCGGGATATCAACTTGTCCTCGCCACTAGTGGTAGCATGAGGCAGTATCTGCAGCCAACAGAGGTGGCTCAGCTCGTGCAGCTCCTCCAGGATGGCACATCATCACATACGCGCTGGCAACAACCCAGCAGCAAGACCGCATTCTGCTCCTTTTTGGAAGGACAAACAGCAGGAGCACCCAGAGCCCTACAAAATGACCTCCAGCAGGCCACTTTTGTGCATGGTGACACAAGAGGATCAATGGAGGCATATCCTTGGAGGGCCTCAAAGGCCTCCATGTGCTAGCCAGGGGTACCCTGACTGCTGTTAGGTACCGGGATGAGATCCTCATACCCATTGTCAGACTTTATGCTGGTGCATTGGGCCCTTGGTTCCTTCTGGTGCATGACAATGCCTGACCTCACGTGGCTCGAGTGTGTCATCGGTTCCTGGATGATGAAGACATTGATACTATTAACTGGCCTGCCCGTTTCCCAGACCTGAATCCAATCGAGGAATTCTGAGACATCATGTATCGTCGCCGCCAGTACTCACCACAGACTGTCCAGGAGCTGACTGATGCCCTGATCCAGGTTTGGGATCGGGAGTGTATTGTCGGGAGGGCAGTGCTATGTGCTTCCCAGAGACGTAGCTCAATGAGCTCACACCGGACCCATTTATTTCATTGGACGGCTTTCTACTCATCAAAGCGGAGCGGATAGCAAAGGGACGTTGGGAGGAGGTATAGCAATATTTATTAACATTAATTGGTGTAACCCTGGTCACATCACTGTGAAGAAGCAGCGCTGTAAAAGGGATGTGGAGCTGCTGGCGGTTAGCGAGCGGCCATATTACCTGCCGAGGGAGTTCACACACGTGATCTTGCTCGGGGTGTATGTCCCCCCCCTCCGGAGGGGCTGCAGCTGCCTGTGAACTGATTAACCCCGTGTTGTAAGAGCTGAAGGCTGCTCACCTACAGTTGCTCCTCATCATTTCCGGGGAATTTAAATCTTACCCCTTTTTCTTCCATTCTCCAAACTTACACTCAGTACATCACATGCCACACCAGAAACAATAAGACACTGGACTTCCTAAATGCCAACATCGATGATGCATACACCAAATTACGATCTGGAGTACAGGAACACCATTAAGGACTTTGTGGACTGGTGTGAGGTTAATCCCCTTCAGATTAACACCAGCAAAACTAAGGAGCTGGTGATTGACCTCTTCAGGAGGGCCTCAAAGAACCCATTAGTGAACATCCAGTGTTTGGACATTGAACATGTATATGTTCAATGTCCAAACACATATGTACATAAATGTACTGTATAACAAGGGCCAAGGTTGTGTCCACTTGCCGAGGAGACTGATGTCCTTCGGAGTTTGCAGGACTCTGTTAAAAACATTCAATGACACTGTGGTATCCATTGTCTACACTGTGGTCTGCCGGGGAAGCACAGAGAGAGACAGGAAGAGACTTAACTGGCTGGTCAGAAGGTCCAGCTTTGTCCTGGACTGTCCCCTGGACTTTGTGGAGAAAGTGGGTGAGAGGAGGATGTTAACCAAGCTGACTGATTCCTGAACAACACCTGTCACCCCTTACATGAGACTGTGGGAGCTTTGATCAGCACCTTCAGCTATCTATCTATCTATCTATCTATCTATCTATCTATCTATCTATCTATCTATCTATCTATCTATCTGTCTATCTATCTATCTATCTATCTATCGATCGATCTATCTATCTGTCTATCTACCTTTAAAAAAAATGCTTTATCCACCCAAAACCAGGCAATGGCATTTTGCTTGAAACAGTAACAGTATCTCCATACATTATGGCTCAGATCATAAAGAGAGTAATTATAATGCAAAGCCACCATCTAGCACCTCATCTGCCCACCTTTCATCCTTTCTTCACAGGATCAATAACTACCCATATTATAATTTCTGTACCCCCTCGCTCTGATGTATATAGGCACATAATTTAGTCAGTCATTTTATTCAGTTTTCAAAATGGCCCCTCCCCCACTCAGGCAAACACCCACATTCGCTGCCTGCTGAAAATATGCAGAATTATTGGCTTTGACTTGAACGTCATCTTGTTGAAGAGTAAATTGGAACATGGTTAGTGGTAGCCTTTATTTCACAATACATGATAGCCTTTTTTCATTTCGGTCTTTGTTGAGCTAAGAGCAATGTTGGTAATGTTTGCCAGTGCAAAATGCTCTTTGTGCCAGTGAATGCTAACTGTGCTTAGTATCAACAGTGTTAATGAAGACTCTTCCCTGCACATTGCTACACATCAATAAAACATGGTTATGACGGATTTTCCGCTCCCATGCCCCTGTGTTTCTTTGTATTTCTTTATTTCCTTTCCTCCTTTCTCACTCTACTAATACTCTATTCCCCTCAACATCTTCCTCTTTTGTGCCCTCTCTCTCTCCCTCTCTCTCCACTGGCATCAAAGCAACGCATAACCTGAAATGAGTGCATGTGTTAATCACCATCTCCTAAGAATTAAATGATCTCCAGCAACTCTGACAATCTGTGTGCAAAAGAGAGCTCTCAGTATTCATGAGCACTTTGTTGAACATTTACATGGATAACGCTGTCAAAACATTAAGTAGGAGGTTCAGAGAAAATGATTATTCCTGGGGAGCCAAACCATTCAGTGTACTGTATGAATAGGAGTTTCCCCTGTGTGTCTGTTGCAAGAAAGGAATTTTTCTATCCTCGATATGTGCTTATAAAACGCACTGTTCTGTCTGACCTTCTTCCTGTTCGCCTTTGACCACCCTTTGTATGTGTCCTTCACAACTAACAAGCAATTAAGATAATAAGCAACTATTTCAGGAGCTATTAAGTATGATGTGTAAGCAGCTGAAATTATGGAATCTCCACCCACAATATGTCACAATAACTGTACGATGATTAAATGAAAATATTAACCACAGCAAGGAAGTATTCCAAAAAATTTTCACTTCTGAAAGCGCAAAACAAGCATGCACATGATAGTCATGTCCTTTTACACTTCAAATTAATAAGGGTGACCTATTGGTAAATATCTGCCTATTTATGGATGCAGCAGGCACACCAGTGTTAAATTTATTATTCAGTTCTTTCACTTAAATATCGCCATTACACAACCTTTCAAGGCGGGCCTAATACGCCTTTATTCCTTCTCTTTGTTTGGTGCAATGGGAGCCTGAGTTGATCCAACTCTGAGATAGAAGCAGGGGTAGTAACAGAGGAGTTCTAGGCGTAGGTGTTTAGAAAGCTGTGGACAGTATTGCTGGTCTATTTTGCAGAGAGACTTTGAGGTAAGCGAGATACGTTTGAATGTAAGGAGTGTTAACTTTATAGATAGTCCGGCTCCAAAAGCTTTCTACCTTTTATTTGTCCTTTCCTATTAGCCACAAACGGCACTTTCTACTTTGTGACTACTTATTACTTTTTATTTTCGGTATTACAATGCGTCGTGTCACCATGGAAACGCCACTTCTCCCAGGCGCAGTAACAAAAGAAGGCACCTAGTCAGCTGATTGAGTCGAGAACCTGCCAAAATTTCTGACACACCAGAAAACCTTTCGATCATCCAAACCTCTAGGGGGACTGCTTATCGGCAACCATGACCCCGCATACACTGCGTGACAAATGACAGAGGACTGACACCTTCACAAAGCCCGTGAGTCCAGAGGCTCATTAAAAGTGTGAATCGGGCTCAAATCGTACAGTGTACGCTGTGCTTTACAAAGCACTCTACAGGGAGTCATTACACAAAGTGCTTCGTTTAAAAATAAGAAAAACATAAAGACAGAAGGAGACGAGAAAAAAGGATCTTGAAACAAGAAATGCCAACCAACCTATGTTTTTGATATTTGAATGTCCTGTGATTTGTGAGACTCGGCACTGACTGCCACCTCACTGTATGCAGTGAGTCCTTGAAGTTTCATCTGCCCACTTACATTAAGGGGTTTGGCAAAACATTCCCACCAGACAACTCGGCAAGTGATCATAGACCTGAAATATTGTTCTGATTTATCTAAATACCACAGAGGAAAAGGCACATGCAACTGTGTACAAGAGTGAACCTGTTTGTGCTGTTGCCTCTCAGATATCTAGAGGATGTATTTAAACCTAGCGTGCCCCAAAACTAACATCTGTTGCAGACGATTATGTACATGTAATTGGAAACATTATGTCAATTCATGATATAACATTATGTTTCCTCTCCACAAGCCTGAAGTAGTTCTATGTAGCCGCTGATTTTTGTGGTCGATAATTTTGTTTTGAAAAGGAGCAGCAGCATCAAGTGAACTCAGGCAAGTGCTGTTAAAGCAATCAACACACTCTTCAAAACTGAGAGAAGATGTTGAATTAGTGTTGGGGGGGGGGGCTCAAAAATCCTCGGTAAATCTCCTGGCCGGTGCAGCTTTAACTTTGCCGGGAGGGAAACCATTGACCATATGGTCAGCTCCAAATATTACTTTGAGTTCAATATTAACTTAAGTTAATATTGTTAAGTCCAAATAGTGTTTATTTCAAAGATCTTTACCTTTAAATTATGACTACAAGATCTCCAATACAGCTAGTAGCAACATAAAAGGTTGGGAGATGTGTTATGTTTGGACATGCACTGCCATGATAGTACAGTAACTAATAGGACTAAAAAAACACTGTCTTCATACATGGCCTTTTGTATTTTCAGCAGTCACGGCGGGGGAAGGTAAGACAAGTTACTTGCAAAGTGCAACCAATAACCGAACCTCGGAAATTATGAGAAATAAAAAAATAATGAAAATGTATTTCAAAACATGTTTTCCCTCACACTTTATGAAGAAGGCTGAGGCCTTGTACAAAGTAACCGTGAGCAACATTTCAAAACTCAGCTAATGAGCCTCAACTAACAAAACCTCAGCCAACAATGCGTGCAGACAGAAATCTGCTTTTTTACTCATTAACCATTCCTGGTTTCAAGTTGCTGACTCTCATGTCAGTCTGCAAACCTTCCCATTGCATGTTGAAGATCGGAGAGTGATGAAGCAAACATCATTACAAAATGTTTCATTCAAAAATTAAAGAAGAGTATAATATAAGCATAGAGAAATGTAGAGCTATATACAGGGATATGTGCAAACTGCATGATGTTGAAAAGAGCATGAGGTAGATTAATGGATAAATTAATATCAGTGAGTAAAAAAGGATCAACATTGGAATAAAACCACACCCAGGGAGCTTGTCAATGACATTTTGACACTGAGTAAAGATTAAATGCTTGCGACACAATTAATTCATAAAAAGACTTGACATTTTGGCGGCTCACTGAATGTCAGTGATGCAAATGTGGCATAAATATAAGTGTCTTTTCATGATTGTAGAAGAAAATCATTTATGCACCTTGGCCAGCCTTTTACAAAGGATTTAATGATATATAGGGTACATTCAAATCTTGTGCTATGATACTGATGATTTAGCTCAATTGATAGCTTAATTGAAGCCAGTGAACCTTTTTGAAGAGAAGATTGCAGAGCTTGTGATACCCTCACTCCACTATATGCATTCTCAAAATGTCATTATACACTCAATCTTCATAAGAACAATTCATGGCAATGGAGGTAATTAAATCAAAATTATAACCTTTCTGAGTGAAATGCTACAAATGAGCAGAGATGTGTCTGAAATGGGTTCTTCTCATACAATCGATGCATCTGTCTGTGATGGCATATTAAAGGGGGTTTATTCCTAGTGACTAATTTCACTCAAGTTTAAAAATAAGTTAAAACATAGATTAGTTTGAATGTAAGGAAACTCTGAAAATTTTAAAACTGATCCAAATCAAATGTATAGGATTAAACATATTATCCCTATTTTGCCAGATCCCGGCCAACAATGGGCGGGAGGTTGGGTGGACTCTGGAGAACTCTGTAGATCATCACAGGGTCGACAAGTACAGACAAAAAAATTATACTAATACTACTAATACATAAGGCACATAAACAAACATTCTGACATGCTGACTTTTGTGATCACATTTCAATCATCAAGATAATATCCACAAAATCAAAATCAAATAAATAAAAATAGCCTGTTTTGTTGCATAAGACACAAAGGGAGTGAGTGCATGTGCCTTAATTTAAAAAAGTTCACCGCTTTCACTGTATCATTCAGGACTTCAGTCAGGATGTCAGACATTCACCTGACCGCTAGACCGTGTGTGTGCGTGTGTGTGTGTGTGTGTGTGTGGGTGCAGCCATAATCTTACATGAACACTGAATCTGAATTTGTGTTACTTAATACCCAGCACAGCTCTGCACTTGAAAGAACTCTTATCATCACTTTGATGAAGTTTTAGGGTGAGGGAAGTGGACTCATCCCTATTCCCTCTGGAAATCCTGATGGTTTAAATCCACTCACTTGATATTTAATGTACGATAGTCAATTTGAAGTTGCTGATAATAAAATAAGCTTTGGTAGTAATATGAAGCTCAGACCATGGTTAGGGTAAACAAATTTTTATTTTTTTATTTTTTGGGTATTCAATGTAATAAACTTTGGGTAAACGTCTTTATTTAAATCTTCACCTTAACTTAACTATGGATGGAACAGAGTAGACCTCAATTTTACCATGGAGTAGTTCTTCAGCACTGGAAATGGTACTGACTCTGTAAGCATGCAACGCAAAGGATGGGAAAGTGTAGGAAAAAAGCAAAAGCTTCAAAACAGTTAAATGGAACCCAATTTAACTCATTCTGGGAGCAATTTTCTTCTGAGATGCAGGGGAAGTCAGTTATAGGTTACTTCCTGCCATTTGTAAGATGACTTGAAAAATTACAGGAAATTTCACCAGGAACATGTTGTATAATCTTCATGTACAGATCCATCATTCATTACAGTCAGGAACTCATAATGTTCCTCAAATTTTCCTGCCACTACTACCGAACCAAATGTCCTCTCATTCTTCTACCACGGTTGGCCTCAACTGATGGAGAAGTATTTGGGAGAAGTAATACATTTCTTGACAAATATTACAAATAGACTTGTTCACCAAAGTTGTTTTGTTCACATGTAATTACCCATGTCTAAACACGTTAAAATAGTTTTGCTAAACTTTCCTTTTTTGTCTCCTTTAATGTAGAAACAGTTTGATCCATGAAGGACCAACCTCTAACTTTACAGGACTTAAAGGATCTGCTGCTAACATTTGGCGACAGATACCATTGGAGAATTTTCATGTTCTCCAAGGTTTCCATATGTTCTAAATTTCCCCTTAATTGTGCAAGAATGGTTGTATGTATCGCTCTGTATTAGACCTGTGATGAATAGGATAAAATAGAATAGAATAGAATGATATCAACCCACAAAGGGGGTAATTCAGGGTGTAACAGCAACTAGGTGAACAGATTAAGATAAAAAATAAAGTGCAACATTGCATGAGTGCATGATGAATGATAAATTCAAACATTCAAATCAAACATCAATAAAACATTTCACACTAGTCCATCCACACAGCACAAAACAACAAAACTCCCCACAAAAATGCACATAATATCCAATCCAGTCACGATTAATGAACGTAGGCTGGGGGACTTAGTTGCTGTTGTAAAGTCTTATAGCTTTTGGTATGGAGGAACACCTAAACTCCGTCTTACGCATGGAGAGAATAAGCCTCTGGCTAAAGGTAATCCCCAGCTGCCAGAGCTCATTGTGGATTGGTGGGGTTGTCCAGAATGCACCTGATTTCATTGCTTGTCCTCCTTGCTGCCACCACCTCCAGGCTGTCAAGCTCCTGACTAGAAACAGAACTGGTCTTCCTTACCACTCTGTTCACCTTGTGCAGCTCCTCTGCCTTGGTGCCTCCTCCCCAGCATGTCAAGGGAAAAGACAAGGGTGCTGGCTGTGACAAACTGGTAGAACATCTTCAGCAGGCTAGTGCACACATTAGATTGCCAACTTGTGAATTGGGGCGAATTAGAAGAGAGGTACACGCCGGTGATAGGTTCCAGTACCACCGCAACCCTGCACAAGACAAGTGGGTACAGAAAATGGATGGATTGAAACCATTTTAGGGTTTAGCTTTAATTGGTTTCCTTAATGGTATTATTTGTAACTGTATTAAAATGTGTAATGTGACTCTTCTCTAGTCCACCACATTTTTGGTTCACGTCATGCGCTACAAAGTTAATGTTGAGGCAAGCAAGTGGTCCTAAAATGATTAAAACATTGACTGCCTATCATGTCAACACCACACATTTTGTTGAACAATGCACCTCTCCTAATCTCCCCTCCCTTTTAGGAGTTACTAAAATCCTGCTGTTTAGTGTAATTGCCTTAAAAATTATCCTTGCATAACATTGCATTTTGTGATAACTTGTGTCTCCTTTCTAAGAGAGACACATCTGATTAAAATAATGTCCAGAGTCATCTGAATTTCCTCCTTTTAAAGTAATTGATGGAAATCACAAATACCAGAAGTCCTGATAAATTGTTGTTTTTCATTCTGAAACAACAAACAAATGAAAAACCAAAACCTACAAGTTAAAAAAAAATAACATGAAGTCATTAAAAGCTAGACAGAGCATAAGAGGTTCCAGCGTCACACACACTCACTCTCTGAGTGTTTGATAAATTACTGTTTTAGGTCATTAAGGGTTTTAATATCTATAATGAGCAAAAAAGTTGTACATGGACGTGTGATTTCCTCCCTAATGGAGTTCCTTATAATACAGAAAAATCCTCTCAATGCTATGTATATATGATGGCTAATTGGAGCAGAGGATGCTTTGACTGTCAGTAGTTTGAACTGCGACCCTGGCATTTTCACAGAGAGCAATCTCTAAACCTAAGCCTGGACCTTTTTGGTGGGGGTTATGCAGTATTTTAAAGCGCGCCATAATGACTGGTTGCGTTTGAAAGCTGAGGGACTAGGGTACCATTGAACTCCCAACCCAACTGATATCACACAGCTAAATTATTCATTTGAAGTAATAGACTTGGTGATGAAATATTCATCATTCCGTAATGAGGGATGTATTGATTTAAATAGCAGTACTTTGTTTAAAGTGGCTGCTTCAGCCAGTGAATAAAAGCAGAAAGAATGAAAGGCATTCTGTTCACCATTCTTTTGTATTGTATCTTTACCGAGCACTTGCACTGATTATTAATTAGGCCCTCTTGTATGGAAACTAGTCGCAGGAAATCACAGCACCACCATACTGTAGATTAGAAATGAGCAGTTAGTGATAACGAAAGCATTCTTGCTCCATATTGCATCATTTCATTGTGAGCTTCAATTGCCTGAAGCACAAAATTATGCAGATTGCTAAATGACCATGTTGTACAGTGAGCCTGTCTTGATTTAAGTAGGACTCTGTCTGTACGATGACCCTGAGTCGTTGTAAAACATGAAATATAACAGATGCAATGAATCCAAAAATAATTTCTGGCCTAACTTTAATCCTTATCAGAACAAACAAAAGATTTTTTTTGTTCATACTGTTAAACATATTTGTAAATTTACACTCATTCTGAATTTTACAACAAAAGTTGGGACAGGTTCATGTTAACAAAAGTGCTACTCTATTTTCTCTTTGAACGATACCCAGCAA
Organism: Lophius piscatorius; assembly: GCA_009660295.1. Lineage (NCBI taxonomy): Eukaryota > Metazoa > Chordata > Actinopteri > Lophiiformes > Lophiidae > Lophius > Lophius piscatorius. The sequence continues at coordinate 4,558 of VRLP01007439.1, read as the reverse complement.
GGTTCCCTGGGGCGACCATATCTAAAAGTCCAATGAAAGGAAGAGGGTGAGGTACGCTGAGCTGGCGGAGGACTGTATATGCTACAGCTCACATGCCAGGTATGAGCCCCCTGAGGTGGAATCAGAGAGTGAGCAGGTCGGTCCCTCTGCATTGACTATACAAACCTAGTCATTGTGGACCAGTAGGTGAAGTGTCATTACGTTGGTAACAGAGGCAGCAGAAGTTGCATGAAGATGGTTGTTATAAGGAGATGAGAGCAACGGGCTTTGTACCGCTACCCCGACACAAGCTGGGACTTGATCAACCGCAGCTGGGTCACCTGGGCAAAGTTGCAAGGTTGTTGAAAGACCCCAAAACTGAATGACCACCAGAAACATCAACTGAGCATTTGTCAAGGTGCATCACAAAAACGTGATGTTTGAGTTCACTCATCATTGAGTTGTCATAATTTACCCTTCATAATACGTCATATAATTCTTTTAACACAACTCTGAAATTGTTCAATGGTATTATCGGTTGTGGTCAAAACTCTAAACTACTTGCAATTGCTTGGAGAAACATTGTTCTTTAACAGCTGGATTATTATCCCATGCAGTGGCAAACCTCGCAATATGGGTATGGGTGGCAAAACAAATTAGTCTAACGTGGTAAATTTAGAAATGTATTATGAATTAAACGTTTGCAGTTTTATTTTGTTCTTTATTTTGCAGTTATATAAGGTTTATTAACCTGCTATGGAATGTCAATGTGCATGTACCGCTAGATGTATTAACACTATAAAAGTGATGGACCACATGGCGCCCATTGTCTATTTGATTTACTTTAACTTTGAATTATATAAATGAAATGCACTTTCTGATGCCTGCTGTTCATAAATGGGGCTTGAGTGCCAAGTGGCTCTTTAATTCTTGCTAGTAGATGGTTGTACATTTAAATACAGTGTGTACTGTAAAAGCCTCTCTATATGTTTGGTGAAAATGCAGCATTCCACAGCTGTGGGTCCAGCCATGATTTATCTGACCCTGCGGGATGAAAAAGCAAAAGTCTCCAGGGAAGAATTCAAGTTAGTAACATGCATTAGTGGAAGATGGATGTGTAGAGATAGAGAGGGGGGGGAGAGAGAGAAGTGCATTATGGGAAATCCCTTAGTAGTTTAAACCTATATCAACATAGCTGAGAGCTAGCCTTAGCCAGCCTTAATTACAAGCTTTATCAAAAAGGAAAGTTTGAACATACTTTTCAAGTCAACTTTTCATCCACTCTGCTCTGAAATCAAAAAAATGCAAATGACGCCTTATTCTGATAGGATCACCAAAATACATTGGAATCGGTAGTTTTGAGTTTCCAATAATTGCAAATGATTTGTTGTAATAGTAGAACTCCAGTCTTCTGTATTTTCCTATCCTCTAAAAGTGATTTACAGATCTCAGTGAAACAGAATATGAAACATTTTTCCCTGCTGTGCGGACGCATTAACAATTTTCTCTCAGCTTGAAATTCTGACAGTTGCTTCGATCTTTATGCAGTAAGGCAGTCAATGTAAAAAATATATACAATATCGGGATTGTCAGATTGTCAGACACTTGATGGCAGGGAAACAAATGCCTGAGGATAATTCTGTTTACGACAGTGGGAAACATTCAAGAGCAGTCTTGTGTACCCAACATAGATGATGTAAGGTAAGGATGCAAAGAATATCTTAGGTAAGCACCAGCCTACATCTTTTCTCGGCATGATTAAACATGACATATTGAGGGGGTTGAACTGTGCCTGTAAGAATTATGGCACAAATCATAAACAGTAAAAAAAAAAAGGTATCTCCCTGCTGGCTAGAATTAATTAAAATGCAATGCTGCTGCTGTTCTTTATTCAGCTTCATCATTCATGGTTTGCAAAGTTAATGAAGCAGTATTAATACTGGTATTTAGAGTACTGGTGCCTCATTACAGAAACTTTCAGCATCGGAAATTATACTATACCTCAATTTAGGATTTTTAGTGTTACAGTGAAGTCTTATCTCAGAGTAGAATATAGCTGCTGCAGAGTCAAGAATCCTAATATAATGTCTCCTAAATTCAAAATCACGTCCAGAAATAGTACCGTTTTCATCAGGTTTGTATCAAAATGATGAAATTGAGGAATCCATAACATGAATGCCTCCAAGTCATTGGATCTAGATCATTGATGTATTATAGTGTTCTGGATAAAACATTCATGAGGATTCAGCTGCCAAGAATAAAGGCAGCCTTATACGCATGATGGCATGAGGATATATAAATACAAGATATGAGGTCTGACGTGAAATAGGACAGAGACATGAGTTTAGGAATTACTTCTGGATGCATTGTTGATGTTTGTTTGTTTGTTTCTGGAAGGAGGCCCATGTTCTGCACTTTCTCTTGCAGTTGACAACTGGAGGCGGGAAAGACTGAAGGTCAAGTTAATTATTATAAAGTTATGTCAACTATGGTAGTAATTAAATATTATTATTTTTTTATATCTACTGTTTATTATTGTTGCAACATCTGTACACACATGTGACCCCTTGTTGTCCAATAAAAATACAAGGATTAATGCTTTGCCTCTAAAGTAGGAACTATACCTTCATCCCAGCGAACAAGCGTATATCCTGAAATGCCCTAAATACACTGCATTGTACAAGCAAACCCCCTAAATGAACTCTTAAAATGAAATGTGAAGTAATGTCCAACAAACGGAGTTTTTCATTAAAAAGCTCCCCCTTGTAAAATATGATATTTTAGAGTATGGCTGTTCAAGTCAATAATCTTTTGAGGAAAAAAGAACACTCTGATGCTACTCTTGAACAGTTAATTCCCCACACATTTTTTATCAAATAAAAAAATCCTCAAGCTAAATTCTTTCCTGCATGGCCACCACAACCACAGGAAAATGATATCTTGCTAGACTAAACATATCTTTTCTTCCCGACACAAAAAAAACTTATGTACCGTATGTAACTCTTTAAAAAAGCAGTAATCAGTTCGCATTTCTTTTTTTTTTAGAAAAGATAACCTTTCAGAATTGTACATGTCCCGTACTGTTGCACATACAGAACTCAAGTTACTTTTTAAAATACTTTTTGGAATTTCCCCTGCATCGGAATTTTTCAGACTTCCGAACATATGCATCTTTGATATTAACAGCTTGACTGGAAATTTGCTGTTGAACAGAAATCTAGTTAAGCAGATGTCTCAAATGGGGAGCACCAATGATAGACCCGCAAGACCTGAACCAAGTGTTTCATATTATTTACCAAGATTAATTAAATAGTTAACAAGTTTCATTATGTTCAAAGATATTTAAATACTTCTCATCGCATAGCCCATTAAAAAGCATAACATCATCAGACCCAAATAATCCCTCCTCCTCTACCCCATGTTCACAACATCAATGAGTAAATGAAAAGATGATATCCTCCTTGCTAGAAAAAAGAGAATAAAAAAAATGAACACCATGAGAGTCAATTATTTGCACATCAACAAAGTAAAGCTTACACAAAATCTCTAATCTCTCTATAGTTTGTCGTTCCATTGGGCTGGGGTCCATTAAAATTTAAAGAGTAACAGGTAAAATGTAGAACGAGGAAGATAATATTAAAAAATAAACAAAAATAATATAATTTCTTTCATAAAATGAAGTCACCAAGGACACTGTAGTAGCAAGGTTGAAAAGGTTGTTCAAAGACGAATCTCTTACAGATAATACAGATAACAGATAATATTTATCTTCTTTTTTTTTACCACAAATAAATGTGGTAATAAAAAAAAAATGTAACTATACTACCCACTTCTTTAACTTCCTTTATACAGTTTAACATGCGTTCTAGTATAGATAATTTCACAGAACCAGGTTAAGAGAACATATCTCTCCTGTATTAGCTTCCCTTCATTGGCTCCCGGTAAAATCTAGAATCAAATTCAAAATCCTTCTGCTGACTTACAAAGCCCTTAACGGTCAGACACCAACGTATCTGAAGGAGCTCATAGTTCCATATTGTCCAATCAGAACTCTGCGCTCCCAGCATGCAGGGCTACTGGTAGTCCCTAGAGTCTCCAGAGGTAGAATGGGAGCCAGGGCATTCAGCTATCAGGCTCCTCTCCTGTGGAACCATCTTCCAATCTGGGTTCGGGGGGCAGAGACCCTCTCTACATTTAAAAGTAGGCTTAAACCTTTCCTTTATGATAAAGTTTATAATTAAGGCTGGTATAAGCTAGCTCTTAGCTATGCTGCTATTGGTTTAGACTGCTAGGGGATCTCCCATGATGCACTGAGCTTTTCTCTCTTCCTCTCTCACTGTCCCTCTTTATACATCCCTCTCACTTTAATGCATGTTACTAGATTAATGCATGTTAAATGGATTAATACATGTTAAATGGTTTAATGCATGTTAATGGATTAATGCATGTTACTAACTTGACTTCTTCCCTGGAGTCTTTGTGTTTTCTCGCCCTGTAAGGTCACATGGTTGGTGATTGCACCTGCTGCTGTGGACCTGCTCGATGTCCACTGATCACAAGATGCTCATGATGATGATTA
>VRLP01007438.1:0-21847 GCA_009660295.1 Lophius piscatorius | reverse complement strand
ACTAGTTGACGAGTGACTCTTTATATTTCGGTAAGTTGTTCCTTTTAGTTGACCAACTCTACGTCGTGAAAACAAGAAATAAAGTTAATACCGACCCAAACAGTCACAGAACCCAAATACACAGTAAACAAGGTGTTTTTACACCTGCTGAAAACTTAAACAGACATCTTTTAAACAGACGTTTTAAGAACTTTGTTTTGTGAAGTTCTGAGCGTTGTGTTCACGTTGCCATGGCGACAACTGAAGTCAGTTTCTTGACGGCGGTTTAAGCGTTTTTCAGCAGGTAACTTTATTTATTGATTTCACGACGTCGATTAAAGTTTTATTCTTGGTCACGTGACTGCATGATCCGGAAGTTAAACGAAGCTACCGCGAATAATCAAAAATATCGTGACACGTTTTAATACACTAAAAAAAAAGCGTCATTTTAACTCCTTCGTAAACACCGCTGTTGTCTTGTGGCGTTTGCAGCTCGTTTTTCTTCGCGTGTTGCGGCGTGTTGCGGCGTCCGCATGATGTCGGCGACGTCGGTCTGTACTCACGTTTGGTGCATCGTCTGGTTTTAGGCGACAAAGTCCATCCGGCGCAGCAGCGACCCCCACAGACACGAGGACTGTGGACAGAGTGAGATTCAGAGGTTTAGTCGTGTGTTTGAGTCACTGACTACATCGTTACATCGCCGCTGTCGGCTGTGAGGGTGGGGGTGTCACTTTAGGTGGAGGCCAGAGGTGAAATATGACACAGAAAGTCAAAACGTAACATGTTTTTAAGGCTTTTACAGGAATAAAAAATAAATAAGAGCTAAAATGTTTCCTCATAATTACGTTAGAGGGTTTCCATCTTATTTCATTATATACGATCAACGTGAAAAGTCACGATATAGTTAATAAAGGTAAAGGTGAAGCTTTGGCGTCTCGCGTCCAGACGGACCGCCGGAATGTTTTAGTCTGTGTTGTATTTAAAAGTGTGTTTGCAGCCGACTCTCAGCCCATCGGCCTTCTGGGAAAAGGAGACAATTAGCAGATCAACGCAGGGTCGGACATCAAAGTGACTTCACAGCTGTGTGTAACAGGAAGTGTGTGTGTGAAAGGCCGCCTGTTTGAGGAGAGTTCACTTCCACGTTTGAGGAGTGACGCTAATCAATCGGCCTTAATTTTCATTTTAGAGGGTTTCTCCTGTAAAACACGACATACGGCCAAAAGCCATTTCTTCTTTTATGTCACTACATCTCGTCAGAGAGAGGTTTACTTTTTTGTCTCTGCAGTCATCCGACAGCTTTAATGTTTTAACCCACAATCCCAAAAAAACAACTTAAAAACAGTAGAACAGTAATTAACGCATTCATTTATTTAATGATTACTCCGCTTCAGGCACAGAAGGGGGAGGAGTCAGGAACCCACCCGGGCTTAGTTGCAGGGTTAGCTTCACAGGGTAACTCCAGAGTTTAACTCATCTCGGGTTTAATGAAGTCAGAGTTCTCACTAAATCCAATTTCTGGAATAGCCTTGAAATTCTGCGTTGAAAAAAACTTCAACCATCAGGGTCAATCAAGGAAACGGTGATGTCACACGGCGGTAAAGGCCCGCCTTAAATTCACAATGAGCGCAATGTTAATAACAAAAAAAATACGGAAATTCGCTGCATTTTTTTATATCGGCGCTTCAGACGATTCTCCAACCGGGTTTGGATTTGGGCCTTTGAACGCAACATGCAACAGTCGCGCGGGATGTTTTCCTACTCCGCGTCTACATCAAAAGCCCGGCGACTTAACGTGCGGCTTTGAAAGGTCTGGCTGAGCCGCCGCCGTGGGAGATTTGCGTGGGGTGAATGGAAACACAGGATGGGGAGACGAGGCCGTGTGGACACAACTTCACTGGAGAGGATTTAAGCATTACTCACAGTGTGCTGCTCGTATTGTAGCCGCAGAGGAGGCCCCACTTCACGCTCACACACACACACCGGGCAGAACCTGTGTGTGTGCGCGGACGGGTGCGACGACACTAACACACACAGTAGTGAAGCTGTAAACACACAGTCTGGGCCGGCCTCAGCGCCGTGTTTAATGTACAGTCCAGTATTTTCACCGTCTACCGTTCTAGTCGGATCCACGTCTGCGTGTTTTTAAGTTTATGCATTTGGATTTTGTTCTGATCATTTAGGCATCAGATTTGAATTCCCTTGAGGAATTAGTCAAATTTTTCAAGATTTTTTAATAGAGCTTGTTTTAGTAGACGTCTATGTGTCGTCGTACAGTTGCCACGGTTACGGATGGCGTTCTCGTAGGGAGTTTGAGGAAATAAGACGCGTTGCTGCTAACGAGCTCCTGCTAATGCCGTGCATAGCCAGGCAACATGTTCTGGCAAAGTTCTGGAGGGAATCTGGAGGAATCCAGTTTTGTGCCAATCCATTCCGGGGTTTACCTGCTGCAGACGCCGTCTTCAAACCCTTTCCCCCGTGTATGTATGTAAACATGAACGTATGAGCTTTTATTCATTAATTATATGTCATTTCTCGCGTTAATTATTATTATTTTAATTTTTTTTTACTTTTTTAAATACCAAAAATCCTGAATTCTCAGTATTTTTCATTTCCCATAATCAAGAATCATGTTTTTTTTCTGATAATATATCAATCTTATCATGTCTGTATTCATTTACCACGTGAGAAATATTGTTTTATAGTATGTTCCAAGAAAAAAAAGACAAAAAAAAAAAAAGCATTCAAAGGAAAAGCAGGAAAGTGATGAAGCTGGAATGCGGTGGGGTCCAGAACTTGAAGCAGACCGCGGCGCCTTTCTTACTGGGTTTTATTCTTCTCTTCTCCACAGAGACCTTCTTGTTCTCACTCAAAGAGAGGAGAAAACATAAAAGCCACCCAGTGACAGAATGTCTCCTGTGTGTTCGCCAACGCTCCCAACAGCACCTTCATCTTCAAACAGAATATCCTCCTTTCTTCGTCCAGCAACACCGAGACGTCTGTTGGCTCCGACTCTTCGTCTCACCGACAGAAAAGAGAAGTTCCCAGAGGACATTTCACCTCAGGGCCCATAATAAACACCGCCTCCGTTCAGGAGTCAAACCTTCGCTGAGTGTCCAGAAACTCAACAGGAAGTGATTCAAGGATACGTCGAGAAATATGTGTCCAGTTTATGGATCCGATTGATTGTTGGTCTGATAAAAGGAGATTTGTTGATTGAAGGCATCGCAGGTTAAAGTTTGAATCTTCACAAACCTTCTCCTGCCTGCAGCTCCATCTCCAGCATCCTTCTACCAGCAGATCCACTATCCCTCCTCCTCTTCTTCACGGGTCAGAACCATCTCAGTCTGTCCTCTCTGACTTTGTCTCCAGGACGTCTAACCTGGACTGTCCCTCTGATGTCTCCTTTCTAATCCTGTCCTTCCTCCTCACTCCCAGAGAACATCTGAACATCTTCATCTCTGCCTCCTGTCTTCTGATCAGAACCACCGTCTCTAAACCATCCAGCAGAGCTGATCTCACCTCCATCTTGGAAACCTTTCCCTTCACTCCTGATGCTCCTCTTTTGTCACAGATAAGTCCTCACTCTCTTCTCCACCCACTCCACCCTGCCTGCACTCGCTTCTCCACCTCTTCTCCACACTCCCTGTTGCTCTGAACAGTTGAACCCAAGTCCTTAAACTCCTGCACCTCCTCAACCTTCCTTTCATTCACACACATGTATTCAGTCTCGCTGCCACTGACCTTCTTTCCCCTTCTCTCCAGCGCATACCTCCACCTCTCCAGCTTCTCCTCCACCTGCTCTCTGCTCTCACCTCAGATCAGAATGTCCTCCACCAACAACACAGTCCATGGAGACTCCTGCTGTCCTCCTCTGTCAGCCTGTCCATCACCACAGCAAACAAGAAGGGGCTCAAAGCCCATCCTTGATGCAGTCCCACCTCCAAGTCTGCTGCTCCTCCTCCTCCTCCTCCTCCTCTGAAACATCTACGGACCGGGTGGAAACCCATGCTTCATGAGAATGTTTATGTCCTACAAAAGTTCAATCTATGTTTTATCAACTTCCTTCGACACACGGACCGTCAGCTGACCTCACCAGAAAATAAGAACTCTACAGCACCATCTACTGGAAGGCAGAAGCAATGAAATGTTTTATTTCTGCTACGTCCGATTCAGATTTGCAAATGACATAAAATATTGATACTTGGCGTCCCAGTATTGATAAAATAACCCGGTATTACGCTTTATTGACTTTCTCCCACCGTTTGAGAACTTCAGTTATTCCACCTTTTTGCGCTGGAGGTACAACAAATTTCAGAAAATGCTTATTGATACTTAAAACAAGTAAATCTGTGAATGTTTGCAATAATACTCTGACAGAACTTCAACGTCAGGACGGACTCATTCACCTTCTTCTAAAGACTTAATAAACCGAGTCAGCAAGTTCACAGAGTTTAGGATTAGTCTGAGTTAGTTAGTGTGTGTGTGTGTGTGTGTGTGTGTGTGTGTGTGTGTGTGTGTTGACTTTGCATCCATCACTTGACCGCCAGTCAGACTTGCACTTGAGGCTGGTTACACACAAACACACGGCGAATTTCACACATTCCTGAGGTGTCTGCAGTCCGACGCACCTGACAGATGCTGATTGGCTGGATGCCTTAAGGTCACACAAAACTAAGCCCTCGTTAGTTTGAGGCTAGAGAGCAGCTGGATGATGAACAGGCCGCCCTCAGGTCAAACCTCAGAGGCTGTATAACGGTGCGTTTTACAGCAGAGTACTTTCCAGTGAACGCATCGCAGCTGACAGCGAGGCAGCAGAGGTCGAGCCACGGCAGCAGAGGTCGAGCCACGGCAGCAGAGGTCGGGTCGCTGCGTTTGGTTCGATTACAGTCAGAAACCCTCAGAGAGAAAAAGCATTTGTTTGTCATCTTTTACAATGTGTGATGTCATCACCGACTTATAGCAACCGGAAAATACCGGCTGTAGAGCGCGCCGGGTTTTGTCTCAGTGACGCGTCACAGAACCAATAACAGAGCGATCTGTCCTCATTTGGGTCAACGTCTCAAACCCAATCATGACACTCTCGTTTTTTTTGTGCAGGCATCGTGACGGTCGACATCAACGCAGCATCTTGGTTGGACGACGTCACGAAACATCTTGAAGGAATTAGTCAACGTCCGCTCATCTTGATGGACGATGTCATCACAAAATCCCGTCAGACTGCATCAACTGAGCATCATTACAGGCGACGATGAAAAGACGCATCCTATCCGACGAACATCTCGACAGACAGCATCTTTTGACAGAAGATGTCAATATGGTCAATATGTCAGACAACATTCAAAGCTTCTCCTGACGGGCGATGTCGGCGCCAGCCTGTCAGACGCCGTTGAATCTGCATTCTTTTGGATTGTATATATAAATGATATGATGATGTCGTCTGAAATGATGCAGTTTTTTTAACAGTATCCCTGGAGTTGCTGTCATGTGTTTTAAGTCTGAATATTCACCAGAGCTTAAGATGCAGGAGTTTTGTGTGTAAGGCATAAATGTATTATTGATTAAAGTGAGAATATTTTTTAAATAGCACTCATTTGAGCCTTTTTGGATCGTATTAAAGAATAAAGATACTTATTTAAACCGTAAAAAAGGCATAAGGCAAACGGTTCCACTAAACCTTTAAGACCTGACTGAGGGAAGAAACTCAAAAAAAGTGTGTAAATAGTTTCAACAGGTTCCGCCATATTTATTTTATTTAATCAGCGGTTCCTCTTAATTAACGGAAAGAATCAAGTGTAAACAGATAAAAGTTTGATTTAAATCATCGACCCTGTGTGTTTTTGTTGCTACTCACCCGGTCAGAGCTGCTCTCCCGCCGCTGAGTCTCACCCCAGCTCCCGTCGCTGCCTTACCGGCGTCCACTCGCGGTGGGGTCGGTGTGCCGGTGTTCTCCGTCCTCCTCCCGGGCTGAACGCCTCCCTCCTCCCGGTCGGAAGGATGCTGAGCTGCGGTGTGTAGAGTCAGAATCCAAACACACCAGAGATGGAGAAGCATGTTGGGTTAAAAATATATATTTTTTGTAACGGTAAAGTTAACAAACAACACAAATGGGATTAGTTTCGAAGTTCACGGTGTGACTCGGTCATTTCTGAAAGTTTATAATCTCCGGGGTCTGGCTTTATTCCGCTGTCAGCCAATAGGAGCCGAGAACAGAAGCTCCTCACTTCCTATTGGCTGAGAGCGGAAGAGAATCTGAGTGGCCAATCACGAGCCAGAAAGGGCGGAAATGAAGCCGGGAAGGAAGTGAGAATTAATTACGAAAAATGTTTGTTTTTTTATATTATACTGTTCAAAACATGCGAAACAAGACGGACACAAGAAAATAGAGAAAAAAACAAACAGAAAAAACTAATCAACAATTTAAAACAACAAAAACCATAAAGTAGTCACTCAGATTAGTAAAGAAAACGATTCTCAATATACAAACATCTGAAAATGGACGGGGTCTTCATAAATTTGGATGGATGGATGACAAATGAGTAAAAGATCCAAATTTGCCTCATCTAAAATAAAATCTGGTTATGGGTCGCAACAAGGTGGCTGTCGTGGTTAGTGTTTTTTACCTTACAGCACAAAGTCAAAATCTTCTAGGCAGCATAATGTTGACCAAGGGGTCTCCAGACTCTTTTATGTCAGAAACTTGAGCTCAGTTTGAACCTGCCCTTATCTGACCCAGGGAGAACTGGGTCACCAATGGTGAACCTGACATTCTGCTGTTCCCTGGTGAATGCCAATATTGCGTTGTGAGCACAGGTCCAACTAGAGGACCATCATGGAGGAGCTTGGCCACCTGTGAAACCTGAATGGGCGGCAAGTACCGGATCCTGCTATCAACAAGGACAATTTCAAAGTTCAAAACTAGAGAAAAATCAACAGGAAGGAAGAGGTGAGGGAAATGTTCCGTTGCCATTATTCCCTTTCGGGTGTTGAATTGCTGTTGTGTCCACCTTTGCAACAAAGCAGGAGAAATTGATTATCAATTGCTTATTGTTCCTAATTGGTCAGACTGATATCCCGGAAGACTTCGCATAGTTTGAAAGGAAGTGTGGACTTTATATTGATGTATGGACTTTTATTTTGAAAGCCTTGACCGGAAGAGGCTTGCCTCGTTGCCCGTTTGACACACGTTAGCCGCTAAAGCGAAGACGGTTAACGACTCTAATGGAGGAGCCAGAACTCAACTATTGTCCTTTAAAATAAATGAATATTAAATCAAACGGCTAAGATTAAAACGTTTCAGGACAAAGTGCAGAAACTTAATCCCGTCAGCTAGCTTACTGATACACATTTGAAGAGTACGCGGTAGCTAGGTTGGCTAGCTTGTCAGCTAGCACCTGAGCTAACTCAGAAGGATGGATCTTTTTGGCGACCTGCCAGAACCCACACATACCCTCGGTGAGTGGTGATGAATTAACGGTTCATGACTGCTCCGGTACCGAAACGCGACAACGGATATGGAGCAGAATAGCGGAGAATGAATGCTTTTAACGGGACAAACCCAGTCCTGGAGGCGCGGCGGGACACCAGCAGTGACAGCCAGTTCTCTCATTGTGTTTGAAATTCAAAACAAGATTTGTCAGCTGTTTCCATTAACAAGAGAAGAGTTTAAATCCCTCTTCTTCTATTAGCTGTCCCCGTCAGGGGTCTCCACAGTGGATCATATGTTTTCATCTTGCCCTGTCACACCAACCAACTGCATGTCCTCTCTCAGCACATCCAGAAACTTCCTCTTTGGTCTTCCTCCTTCTTCTCCTGCCTGCAGCTCCATCTCCAGCAGATCCACTATCTCTCCTCTTCATGGGTCAGAACCACCGTCTCTAAACCATCTAGCAGAGCTTCTCTCACCTACATCTTACAAAACCTTTCCCTTCACTACTGCTGCTCCTCTTCTGTCACAGATAACTCCTCACACCCCTCCCCACACTCTTGAAGAAGGCAATTGCAGCGTGTCAACCCAAGAATTTTCTAGTTGCAAGCCTTTGAAGAATGGGCTAAGATTCCCTAGGAAGGCTACCAGAAGCTAGTGTCTGACTTTGCGTCTCGTTAGCAGCTAAACTAAAAGTTTCTGCTAAGTCCTTGAGATGAACCATTTAGAGTTTGCAGTTGTTGTGAAAAGCAGCATTTTTATTTGTAAGATTCTGGAAAAAATCGTGAAATATTTCTTGTATTGATCAGGTTAAACTGCTCTTTTGTGAATTGCTTACATTGAGGAATAAATAAATTATCTATGTCCGACAGTCCCTTGTGATGAACTCCTCTTATTGATTTTTGTTGTGTTTTCGACTCATCAGCCTGTTTCATCTGATTCTTCCTCAGCATCGGCTTCAACGACTCAACCACCGTCCAGCGAAGAAGAAGAAGAAGAAGAAGAAGGGAAAACACTAAAACGGAAACAAGAACAAACTGAAGAAGAAGAAGACGAGGAGGAGGGAGAAGAGTCGGGGGAGATAAAAAAAGTTTGCAAAGAAGGTTTTCAGCTCTTCCAACACAATGTTTGTTTTTACTTTTTTCCTCTCATTAAAGAGTAGATGGAACATCTTGAGTTATGGAGGTGATGAGTGTGAAGATGGACATGTGTGTCACGCTCCAGGTCACCCTGTGCTGAAAGGCTACGTAGCGGCGAGGCGTGGCGAGCGGGTCGAGATGCAGGACGCTCACGTTCTGCTGTCGGACATGAGCGACTGCCTGTCCGCTCTACCGCAACCGGTGTAAGAGCTCCACCCAACAGCCGTCCAACAGGAAGTCCTTATTAGGGCGCGTGCGTCTCGCTCATGTGTTCTTTGTGTCCCGCAGGTCCGGCGTTTCCTACTTTGCCGTGTTCGACGGTCACGGAGGAGCTCGGGCGTCTCGATTCGCTGCAGATAATCTTCATCACAACCTGGCCAAGAAGTTCCCCAGCGGTGAGTTTTAAAGGGACAGTCTGCCTAATTATCACATCCTGTTTGTCTAGTTTTATATGTGACTTCATTTTAAACATTTTACATATTATTGTCATTATTATTATTGTTATTATTAGAGGGGCGGGGAGGCCTTCTTTGATGACATCTGCAATCGGCCGATCAGCCTCACTTGAGGCCGAGCGACCACGGCTCCAAACGTCTCACGAGTAAACCAGAAAACACAAAGTTTGTAATTTATAACACCAGGAAGGACAAACTGAGGATCTCTTCAACCCCGAAAAACGTTCGGCACAACCGTATAATCACACACTTACAATTAAATCACCCCGAAGAACAGCTAGCTAGTTTAGAAGCTAACATTAGCAGAGCGGCTAAAGCTAGCGGGAGCACAGAACCCTGAAGTCCTTGAACAAAGCCAACATAGAACGTATAACAGTCTGGTTACGGGGACATTGGTTCTCATCTACACCGTCTGGTAGGTTCAGGTTTTACCATGAAGATAAAAGGGCTTTTATTTTTGATATTAGCGTGGATCCGTTGCTCCTGCTGTGGTTTTTCCCTCAGTGGGACGGATCAGCAGCAGGAGGCGGAGGACCGCCGCCGCCGCCTCCTCAAAGGTCCAAACCGTGTCGTCCCTTTCAGGAAAAACAGAGAATATGGACACGCTGATAAAGAAGTGCCTCGTCGACACGTTCCGCCAGACGGATGAAGACTTTCTGAAGAAAGCCTCCAGCCAGTGAGTTCACAGACACGATAACTCAAAAGCTGTTTCATGGATCATTAACACCTAATAGACCTCAGTGTGGGGAAGAACGGGATTCATTTTGGAAAAGGGCAGTTGCATTTGTCCACCACTAGGGGGATCTTTATCTCCAAATGTTTTCAGGCCAGAATTTCTCAACCGCTGGTCCGATTTAGTCCAAATTTGGTGCATATGAGTCGACTCAAAGAGGTCTTATCTTTTATGTGTCATATTTACTCTTTAAACGTTTATTTTTCTATCAGGGAGAGCTTTTTTTTTACGAAAAACTCAAATTGGACACATTTGGTCCGATTTAGTCCAGATTTCCCTCATAAGAACCGCCTCAGGACTGTAATTGTTCACATTTCACTCACTTTGGGGGCTTCTTTCTTTTTTTTTTGTTGCCGATATACGAGTTTCTCATCCGTAAATCCCGATTATGTCTAAATTTAGCTCCTATAAATCAACTCCAGGAAATCCTCCTTGTTATTATTATTATGCGTCACATTTAATTTGAGGCATTCAAAGACGCAGGAGTTTGGGGGCTTTTTGGTGGTACAGCCTTTCCTGCCGTCGGCCCAGTTAAACACATCAAACAGAATGTCTCTGTGTCGGAACAGGAAACCCGTGTGGAAGGACGGCTCCACGGCGACCTGCGTGCTGGCGGTGGACGACACGGTGTACGTGGCCAACATCGGCGACAGCAGGGTAACCGGGGTTATCGAGTCCCTTCGTCGTAACCACGGTAACGTATCACGTCCACCATGTCACGTTCCCGCTTCCTGTCCGCCTGTGCGTCTGCAGGCGGTGTTGTGTCGGATGGAGGCGACGGGAGGAGCGGGCGGCGGGCGGAGGTCGATGACTCTGGCCCTCAGTAACGAACACAACCCGACCATCTACGAGGAGAGGATGAGGATCCAGAGAGCCGGAGGCACCGTCAGGTACGCCGACACTCCAGCGCCGCCCGCTGGAACCAAGTACACTGACCCTGTTCTTGAATTCCTTTTACTTTAGCCTGTTTGTTTTTGTTCCAAATGCAGGATGTGTTTGCACTGATCGGCCGTAACATTACAACCACCAAATCCTCACTTGCTGTAACAAGACCAGGTGTTTCCCGACACGCGTCGGTGGTTGTAATGTTATGGCTGACTGGTGTACAATATCACTGCCGATCCAAATCCATTTCTCTGCGCGTGTTTCAGGGACGGCAGGGTGCTGGGAGTCCTGGAGGTGTCTCGTTCCATCGGCGACGGTCAGTACAAGCGCTGTGGCGTCATCTCGACCCCGGACCTGAAGAGGTGTCGGCTCACCGCCAGTGACAGGCAAGAACCAGAACCAGAACCCCACCACAGACCCTCACTGCTGACTGGAAGAACAAACCATCAGGATTCACAAACAGAAGTGAAGATACAGTTAGACTTAGATGCTGCAGCTGGTTAGCTTAGCGTAGCGTAGCATAGCGACTGGAGAGAAGGGGAAACCGTCTGTCTGTCTGACAGTAACTGCTAGCAGCAGCAGCTCTAAAGCTAACGTGTGGGTTGTTCCATCAAACAGGATCTGTGCTGTTCCGCTCACTGCTGCTGACCCGTCTGTCTGCCTGTCTGTCTGTCTCTAGGTTCATCATCCTGGCCTGTGACGGTTTGTTCAAAGTGTTTTCTGCTGATGAAGCTGTGAAGTTTGTCCTCAACGTCCTGCAGGTTTCTCCTTCTTCTTTTAACTTCTGGTCTTTGTAGAGGTCTTGCACCTGATGTCGACTCGGATTCGTCAACATCAGTGAAATCCTCCTTTAACCTTCTGACTTCCTGTCTCTCCCATCCGCAGGAAGGCGGCGAGGAGCAGAGGCCGGGGCCGACGGAAGAGGAGCAGAGGTACGAAGCTGCGTGCCAACAGCTGGCCAGCGAGGCGGTGAGGCGAGGCTGTGCCGACAACGTGACTGTGATCCTGGTTTCCATCGGCTTCTGAATGTTCTCCTCCACCTCCTCTCCTCCTCCTCCTCCTCCTCGTCTCCTCTGTTTTCAAATAAAGTCTTTTTCTTAAGCTTCACTGTTGGAAGTGATTTAATGCCGAGAATTTATTCAGCGAAACCTTGTCTGAACATTAGAATGTTTTATTGAGCGATTCCTGCTCCTCCACTATTACAGCTTTTTTGGACCCAACGGTTCTGAGGACTCCGAGAGGAGCTGTCCCCTGATGTGAGCTGGTTGCCTTAGCAGCAACACCTCCGTGCAACATGCAAACACAACTCCACAGATATTTGTCCCGTCTTTAGTTCTGTTAAAGGCCGAGTTTATTTACACACTTATTCTTCACAAGTGTTTTTGGATGGTTCTTCCAAACCGGACCATAGATTCTAGGTTTTAGCCAAAATACACATTCTGGGTCCAATGTCCATCCAATTGGTCCAAATGGAGAGTCCTCCTGGTTCTGTCGCACAGAAACTGTTTAGAATGAAATGAACTTTGTGGTATTTCTATCAAATGTGATGCAGAAGTTTTCAAAGACTTTCTCAGGAAATTCACTGATTGTTTTTGTTTCACGGTGTTTCTGTAATATTCTGATGGTAAAACCTTTATTATCTAAAAAAAACAAGATAAGGACAGAAATTTTTTTTTTTTTTTAAGAGATTAATTTTTTTACCTTTTTCCATCTGTGCACGTATATTTATACTTTCTGCCAAGATTGTTAAAAAATGATTTAGGATCCGATAGTTTTCTAAAAAGAATGTTTTACCAAAATGTAGAACTAATCGAATTTAAACTGGCTGTTTTCCGTGAAAAACGAAATGTCATCATGAAATAGTTTTAGTAAAGTCTGATTTTGTGAATTGTTTAAATAAAATGCTTGACTAAACGATTTGTCATTTCATGGTAAAATTAGAATAATCTAAATATAATCTAAGATAAATAAATATATTAAGTCAAAGATATTCAATTGATAAATGCTCCCAAAAAAATGGATTAAATACTACAATCAAAAATAAAAAAAACGGTAAATGTCCCTTTGATTCAGCTGGGGTGACCGGAGGCGCTGTTCCACTCCTGACCGCCGGGTGTCGCCCTTTCTCCTTTATTAGGACCGGAGCCAGCGAACCCGGATATTCGGCGGATGCTGCCGGTTAGCAACAGCAGCGGGCTGCAGGATGCACTGACAGATGTTCGTCTGAAAACAGGCTTTTAGGAACACTTTTATCCAAAATGCATAAACGTGCGTGACAGGAAGGGCGCGCGCAGTGCTTGTCGACCAGTCGCAGGTGGAAGTAGGTGGTGTTCGCGGAAGGAGGCCGTTATTTATTTCCCTTAATGTTAGAGGTGGAGGAGAGTAGCAGCTAACAGGCTAACTGACAGTATGGAGAGGCTTTGATAAACTTTACTAACGGTTGTGACTCGTAGACAAGAACGGTCGGACATCATGGGCTCGCTGCTGGACTTTGAGGAGTGCATCAAAGACTCACCTGAATTCAGGTGAGTACTCGTACCTGACATCTTCAGACTGCGCATGTGCAAAAGTACTGATGATGATGAAGTATTATTAACTTTGTTCAGACTGAAGCTCGAGCTGTTCGAGGCTGATGTGTCTGAGCTGGAGACACAACTGGACAAGGTACTAGTACTACCAAATACTACCAAATATTACCTCTGCCTCTAGTCATACTTGTCAAAACTACACAAACTTCAACCCTAGTCCCAAAAAAGTTGAGACTTTATACAAAAACAATTAATACAACTGAATATCCCCAGTTCTACCAAATATTACTACTGATACTAGTACCAGTAACTGTATTAATACTACATATAATACTACAGTTAGTACTGCTACCTATACTGGCACACTGATGATACTAATACTACTACTATTGACACTAGTACAACTACTCTTACCAACAATTCTACTAATAATACTAATAGTTATACTAATACTGATACCTATACTACTGGTACTTCTATTGAAACTATTACCAGCACTTCTGCTGATACTAGTACTACTAATGATACTAATACTAGTATGATACTAATTGGTACAGTTACTAGTTCTGCTAATGTGACTAGTACTAATACTGCAACTAGTACCACTACTGATAAAACTACGAGTATGTATACTAATTCTACTACCGTCACTAGCACATGTAGTGATACTAGTACTACTAATTACATTAAAATCACTAGTATTAGTACAGTTACTAGTTCTGTTGATGTTACTAGTACTAGTACTGTGACTAGTACCACATCTGTTAGTAGTACTACTACTGATACAGCTACGACTATCGATGCTAGTACTACTACCGTTACTAGCACGTCTACTGATGCTAGTACTACTTGTGATATTAGTACTAGTAGCTGGGGCATTGGTTGTTGAAGGTTTCGTGATGGAATCCGGTTCCATTCTTCGTTGACATACGACCTCTAAAGCCGCGAGGTCGTAAAAACTGTCGCTCCTTTGTTTCACGGGAATGGACGGCGACGCCTCTCTTGTTGATCTATGACTAGAGTTTCTCACGGTGGAGTCTGAACTTTGTTTGCGATGCGTTCACTGACAGCAGTTTTCCAGAGTTCCGCAGAGACCATGTACTCAGGTCATTTTTAAATGCAGCTCTACCTGAGGGGGTCAAAGGTCGTTCAAAGTAGATTTTCAGCCTCGTTTGCAGGGATTTTTTTTCCCCCCCAGATTTCCTGAATCCATCGATGATATTATGGTCTGGAATTCTTAAACTACAGGCAAACGTTTGTAAACTTTTGGAAGGCTTCCAGATTTTCACAGAGTAGAGAAACTTTCCCCCGTCTTTTACCTGAGCAACGATCCAATCAGGTGTTTCTATTCATATCACAACTTTTCCATCCTGTTTTTTCTGACTTTTTTTTTTGATGCTGTCATAGAAGGGCAACTTTTCCAAGACATGTTCCGTCAATAACATTCAGAATAAGCATAAATGAACAAAAATCAAATACGTTACGGAGGTGAAACTTCATACATGATATCTTTGTGCTGTTAAATATTCATATAAAGGAAAAACGTACGAGTTTATGGTTTAGTTTCATTAATGTTTTCGAGTGTCTCAACTATTTTTGAATCAGGGTTGTAGTACTGAACTTTCCCACATCAGACATTCTCCTCATGCTACAAACGACGTGAGCTCATAGGTCTGTTCTCTGCGTCTCTGACCAATCAGGTGATGAAGCTGTGTGGCAACATGGTGGAGGCGGGACAATCGTACAACGCAGCCAATCAGCTGTTCCTGAGCGGCCTGGCTGAACTCTCCATGAGCCACGAGAAGGACGGCGTCATCAGCGTATGAAGTTACCTAACGCTAGTCCAATTATAAAAGTCACCGCAACTGTTAGCTTCTCTGTTCCGCTGCAGACCACAACAACAAGAAAGACTACTCAGCAACTTTTAGCTAATTATATTAGATGGATTTGAATGACTTAAAACCTTTGATGCAGATGTTAGAAGACTTTTTAAGAACTTTGGCGATGCAGTGATGACTCCTCTGATGCCGCCGTGATGCTGACATCTGAGTGGTTTGACCTCACAAAGCCAGCTCGCATGACTTTAGCATGACTTTAGCATGACTTTAGCATGACTTTAGACTTTTGTTTCAAAATAAAAGTTAAATAAATAACTTGTATTTGTCGTTTCCTGTTTCTCTCTTGACTTCCTGTTTCCTCCCCTTCAGAACGGCCTGGACCAGTTCCACCAGGGCCTGAAGGAGATGGTCAGCTTCCACAATGTGAGCGCCGCCTTCCTGTTAACTCTGGAACCTACGACTCTGGTTTAGTTGAACCAGTTAGTTGGGGCCATCGGGTCAATCCGGCGGAAGAGTGATCATGTGATCTTCTGTCCGCAGATGTTGTTTGATCAGACCCAGAGGGCGATCCGCCAGCAGCTGACCAACCTCTGCACACAGTAGGTCCAACACACACCCAGTACCGACACCAGCTCGGTAGGGAGGGTGCTTTTATCAACGGTCGGTCTGCTTACATCAACGCCGACAGTCGAAAGCTAAATTTTAGATTTGCTTTATTTGCAAAATCGGCTTTTTTCATTCAGCTGTTTGCAACAAACAAATTGTTTTAAATTGCCTAACACAACCGATATCGCAAGTATTAGGCTTTTCAGGGATTGTCCCTTGATGTTCGGGGAAAAACGGCGTCGGCCTACTTAGGCTCCTGTGCGGGGAGAACACAAAGTCTTTAAAAAGTTATTTTGTGATTGTTTTTTTACAAACAGTCGATAAGGAGTGGATTTTTTTTATACAGTTATATTTGGTGATAATGTCAAAAAACCACTTTCTTAGCGATACGTCTGAAAAAACAAGCAGTTATGAAATCTGTGAGTTGGCGAAGCTCATCCTGATGAAGACGATGTGTGTTTCTCAGGTTCCTGCCTCAGCTGGCCGAGACCAGGAAGGAGTACGTTCGGATTGGCGAGGACCTGGAGACGGCGGCGCTGAAGAACGCACAGGTGTCGCGCCACAAAGCCGGGGACGCCGAGCGTGCGAGTCATCTTCTGCTCGCCACACGAAAATGTTTCCAACACTTCGCCCTGGATTACAGTCTGCAGGTACACACACACACACACACACACACTCACTCACTCACTCACTCACTCACTCACTCGTAGCACCTTGTAATTGATCATCGTTGAACATCAGATGCTGAAATATTCTCCATGTTGTTGTTTCAGCTCAACACCTTCAAGACTCAGCAGAGACTCGACATCTTAAACTCAGTGAGTCCAGCTTTCATTAATGTGGGCGTGTCCTCACTCAGCCTGCAGGCAGGGAAAGGAAAGGACAGGAAAGGAAAGGAAAGGACAGGAAAGGAAAGGACAGGACAAGACAAGACAGTCATGTGACATTTTCACAACAAGTAGGAGATGCTAGAAGCCGTTAGCATCAGGTAACTCAAAGACGGAGAGAAAAAAAATCAACAGATATGGTTGACTGGAGAGACGGCGCCGGTCCTGAGCCTCCAGGAGACGATGATGTCATCCGCCATGCAGTAGGGACCGTCTCAGTCGTGTCTTTTCATTATTTGCAAAGCGCTGCTCAATACGATTTTATATATATATATATATATATTTATTTATTAGTGGTTGCTTTTTTTAATAAATGGAAAATAATATAAAACTGATAAAAAATTTGGAATTTTGTTTTCAACCAGTGGAGTCGCCCCCTGCTGTTTTTTTTTTTTGAAAGATTGCAGATTGAAAGTACCGCTGAGAAGTTTTTATATTTTCTGTAGTCTATGCCAGGGTGAGGTTAGCGTAGCTTAGCATAAGGTCTGGAGGCAGGGGGCGGCAGTGAATCGGTTTGAGAGAAACGTCTTTGACTCGTATGTAAAAACCCGATGAGCTTCATAAATACCGTTAAAGGTTGAGGAAGACTTTCACAACAGTCATGTCTCCGTTTGTTCAGGTGTTTTCCTTCGTCCACGCCCAGTTCACCTTCTTCCACCAAGGCTTCGACCTCCTCCGGGACCTGGAGCCCACCATTAAGACCATGGCAGCCCAGGTTAAAAACCACACGATCTGACTCCTGGGTCGCATTGAGACGACGAGAAACCCGAGACTTCACCTTCTTCTTCTTCTTCTTCATCTTCATCTGTCCTCAGCTGTCTCAGTTATCCACCACCTGCGCCGCTAAGAGGAAAGACTTGGAGAACAACCACCAGCTGGTCCAGCAGCGGGTAAGAACATCAAACGCGTCAGGGTCTCGGGTCGGTTCTGGTTTCAACGTCCCTCCTTAGTGACTCAGTCACTAGTCGTCACCTCGGGGTGATGAAGAGGAAGAAATCCTCAAGCCACGTGGGAAAAACAAAATGTTCAACTTAATAAACTGAGTCTACTTCCCCCCCAAAAAAGACCCCGACCCCCTGCGTTCTACAAACAATCCCCCTGATCGACCTCCTCACATTAAATGTGAAGTTATTCCTGTGTGTGTGTGTGTGTGTGTGTGTGTGTGTGTGTGTGTGTGTGTGTTCAGGACGCCTCAGGCGAGCCGATGGTCGGCCCGTGTCCCGACAGTGATGACATCATCCAGGGTTACCTCTTCAAACGCTCCAGGAGGAAATCCAAAACCTGGAAGAGGTAGAAAGACTTTCCCGCTGAAGGACTTCCTGCGTTTCATTCTGGGACAACGGCGAGGGAACGGATGACATCATGACACTGATGCACGTGTTTGTCTTTCAGGTGTTGGTTCTCCATCAGAGACAATCAGCTCATTTACAAGAAATCACACAAGGTACGTCAGACGGTAAACCCTTTCGTGGTGAGATAGTGCCACGGCGCCGAAACAGTGATCCGGTACCGGATGAGTTCAGCTCATCATTTTTACGTCAGGCGGATCAAACGGAACTAAAAGAGAGAAAATATGTTTTCCAATTGTGGCTGCAGGAGGAGAACATGGTTCTGTTCGAGGACCTCCGACTGTGTGCCGTCAAGCCTCTGGAGAACATGGACCGCCGGTTCTGCTTCGAGCTGCTGTCGGTTCAGAAGTGAGTCCGCTGCGATTCTACAGATCCGGATTCAAACCGTCTCTCAACTTCCTGCCCGTGTCTCTCACCTCAAAGTCATTCTGACCAAAGACTCTAAAACGTGTGTCTGTGTGTGTGTGTGTGTGTGTGTCTATGTTTGTGTGTGTCTGTCTCTGTTTGTATATGTGTGTGTATATGTGTGTGTTTGTCTGTATGTGTGTGTTTGTCTGTATGTGTGTGTATGTGTCTGTATGTGTGTGTTTGTCTGTATGTGTATGTATGTATATGTGTGTGTGTGTGTGTATGTGTGTGTATGTATATGTATGTGTGTGTGTGTGTGTGTGTGTGTGTATGTATGTGTGTGTGTGTATGTATATGTGTGTGTATATGTGTGTGTGTATGTATATGTATGTATATGTATGTGTGTGTGTGTGTGTGTGTATGTATATGTGTGTGTATGTGTGTGTGTGTGTGTATATGTGTATGTATATATGTGTGTGTGTGTGTGTGTTAGGTGCTGTGCCCTGCAGGCCGACTCGGAGCAGTTGAAGCAGGCGTGGCTCGTCGCTCTACAGGGCAGCATCGACCTCGCCTACAGAGAACGAGCCGACCTTCAGCTCACGCAGGTTCATCACGTCTCTGACCTCACAGCTGGAAACATTCTCTTTCCTTTTCTTCCATATGTCACGACAGAATTGTCTCGTCTTTGATGAACATAGATGTCCATTAAAGGAACAGTTCCCCCAAACCTCATCATCCTCATCATCCTCTCACCCTCAAATCAACTCAGTGATATTTGTATCCCAACAAAACTTTATCTTCATCTCTCCACATCTGAAGATCTGAAGTAACTCTTGATTCCCCAAAAACTGCCTCAGGATAGGAGGTGATGTCTGGTTTTTGGGTGAACTGTTCCTTTAAATGTAAACTGCGGCGTGTCCCTTTAATTCACCCTGACACCTGAGAGATATGAAGGTTCTGAGGTTCACGTCTCAGGATTTCCTCTCTGGTCACTTCCTGCCTGTTTACAGCCTAAGGAGTCGCCCGCTCCGCATTGTGGGGACTCGACCCCAGGGCCCCCCGCTCAGAGGCCCCAGGCTCTGGGCGTGGCCCTCCGGGGCCCCGGGAACCACGTGTGCTGTGACTGCGGGGAGGAAGAACCGCGCTGGGCCTCCATCAACCTGGGGGTCACCATGTGCATCGAGTGCTCCGGCATACACAGGTGAACGTTCCTCAAAGAAAAATCTCAACCGCTCATTTGACCTACGACCCCAAAACCGCAGATACTGCACTCTGCCTTTTGTATGGACTGAAACAGCTCAGCCATAACATTAAAACCAACCCCCTACTATCGTGAAGGTCCCCTTTGTCCTACCAAAACCAGCTCTAGGAGGTCTTTCTGTGTTCTGACAGCTTTCTATCAGAACCAGCGCGACCGTCTTCAGCTTTCTGTGCTCCAGTAGATTCTTCTGATAGATGATTAATTATTAAAGATTAAACCCTGAAGGATTAATCTGCATGTTAGAATGTGACATCATTCTAACCCTAACCCATCATCATCATCATCATCTTCTTGTTTCCAGGAGCCTGGGAGTCCACCTGTCCAAGGTGAGATCCCTCACTCTGGACTCATGGGAGGCTGAGCAGCTAAAGGTACCACACACACACACACACACACACACACACACACACACACACATAAAGACATATACACACACATACATACATACACATGTACATGACCATACACATGTACATGACCATACACACATATACATACACACACAAACACACACACACACACATAAAGACATATACACATACATACACAAACAAACTTACACACACAAATACCCACGCACACATGAACACACAGAATCACAGACCAGGATACAACACAATCTGCAGTGATGTCATCATGATGTCACTGCTCAATTTCTTAACCATTTGTCTGATTTAGTCCAGATTCGGTGCAGATGAATCGACTCGAGGAGATCTATCTTTATACATCTCATATTTAACTCTTATCTTTATATATCTTATATTTAACTCTATCTTTATATATCTTATATTTAACTCAATCTTTATACATCTTATATTTAACTCAATCTTTATACATCTCATATTTAACTCTATCTTTATACATCTCATATTTAACTCTTTGTTCATCAAAGACTGATAAAAGACATCAAAGCCCCTGAATCGTTTTTCTCCCTCTTTCAGCTGCTGTGCATGCTGGGAAATGATGTCATCAACCAGATCTATGAGGCCGGGTGTTTGGAGGAGGGGCGGGTCAAACCGGCGGCCGACAGCCCGCGGTAAGGTCGCGCTCCATCGTCCATTCGGTCTACTTCCTGTTTGAGTCCGTCAGAGAACTGAGGAGCTTCTTCCTCCTTTCAGGGCGGAGAAGGAGTCGTGGATCCGAGAGAAGTACGTGGAGAAGAAGTTTGTGAAGAGGAGCGGCTCAGGTGAAGCTTGTAAGTCTCCCAAAGGAGCTCTGTCAGGATCCTCCTCCTCTTCCTCATCTCCCCTTCACCACGTCGTCAACGTTTCAGGTCCAGCGGACGGCGCCGGGCTGCGTCTGTATCGGGCGGCGTCGGCCGGAGACCTGGTCGCCATGGCAGCAGCACTGGCTGAAGGGGCGGCGGTCAACAGGAGCGTCGGGGAGGAGGGACGCACGGCGCTGATAGGAGCCGCCGTCGGGGTGAGGAGGTGTCAGCGATGCATCAGAGTTTGAGGATGAGGGTGGTCGTATGTCAAAGTGTAGCCAGCTGTCAATCAACGTCCCCCTGTCGGTCTGCAGGGGTCGCTGTCGGCCTGCGAGTTCCTGCTTCTGAACGGCGCAAACGTCAACCACCGTGACCTGAGAGGGCAGGGGGCGCTGCACGCCGCCGCCACCGCTGGACACACTGGGTAACCACGCCCACACGGACACACCGACCCCCGCTGAGGCCCATCGGGTTCATCCCTGTCTTCTCATTGGCTGCTGCAGGGAGGTGTGTCTGCTGCTGAAGAGGGGAGCCAATCAGTACGCCGCCGACGAGAGGGGGCAGGACCCGCTGGCCATCGCCGTGGAAACGGCCCACGCCGACATCGTCACGCTGTGAGTCAAAGCTTTGAAATCCAAACAAACAGATGTCCTAATATTTTTGTGTTTTTGTCACATTGACGCAAATGTCGCAAATATTATTCCTCGTAGATATTTTTATTTTTAAATATTTTCACAAATAAAAATCCAAAATATTTAATTTTTTTTATTATTTATTTGTATTCATTTCTTTTAAAATTGTATAAATAAAATAATACAATGTTATGAAATGTTTTATTTTTTATGAAAGGTTTTTTTTATCATATAACAAAAAATATATAAAACGTATGAAGTATTTAAAAAAAAAAAACATTTTTAATTGTTTTTTAAATTGAACAATTTTTATATATATATATATATATATATGTATGTATGTATGTATGTATGTATGTATATGTATATATATATATGTATATATATGTATGTATATATATATATGTATATATATATGTATATATATGTATGTATATATATATATGTATATATATATATATATGTATATATGTATATATATATATATATATATATATATATATATATGTATATGTATATATATATATATGTGTATATATATATATGTATATATATATATATATGTGTATATATATAT
>VRLP01007437.1:0-21856 GCA_009660295.1 Lophius piscatorius | reverse complement strand
ATAAATTTTATTTTACCAAAATTTTTTTATTTTTTTCTGAGGCCACTATTCTGTTATCTAAGGAAAATTTCAAACGTAAAAACCCTTTAACACTGACAGAATACTCAGTTAAATAGATCGAATCTTAATATTTTTTAAAGACTTTTTATGGTAAATCTTTAATATTTTTACGTAAAAATAATTTAGACTATAATCTTATATCTTTCTTACAGAATTTATATATATACGATATAAAAAAATCAAAAAATATAATTTTTTATCAGAATAATTGACCATATTTATTTATCATTCAATAAAGAAATTATCGAAATACCCCTTATGCGTAGAAGAAGAGGAGCACGTCAAAGTTCTAATATTTTCCAAATGTTAACACAACAACAGATAATGGAGCTTAGAGAAGCATTTAATATTTTGGATGTAAACAATGATACTATAATCAGCAAAGATGATTTACATAATTTTTTATCCACAATAGGAAATCCATTTTCTGATGCGGAAGTAGATGAGATGATAGAAGAATTTGGAGATGAGATAAGTTTTATTTCTTTTATTACACTCATAGGAGAAAAATTAAGTGCATTGGATGATGAGAAAGTTATTGTTGGTGCATTAAAGGAATTTTCTGGCGATTTAAAGAACAAAGAGTTGAATTCAACTGATTTTATTAACAAAAAGACATTGAAAAATTACTTAATGACCAAAGGAGATAAATTGACAGAAGAGGAAACTGAAAATTTTTTGAAAGGATCCGTACAAAATGATTTGGTTGATATAAAAAGAGTAACAATGCTTATTAAGCATGGTGAAATTTTAGTAGAAAAGGCAGAAGAATAAATTATTTTGATCTTCATCAATATTTACTTTTTTTGACATATGCATTTTTTTATGTTTTTTAAAAATATCCTTCAAAAATGAAAAATCCTACAATGTTGCTCCAATCATATTTTGAAGAAGAAGTTATTGTAAGATTGAGAGATGGCAAGACATTTAAAGGAATATTATATGGTTTAGATGAACATTTGAACATAATTCTTGCAGAAGTAGAAAAAGAATACGAAAAAGAGGAAGAAATGAATGCTGATATTGATATTACAAATCCTAATGATTATTTTGCTAAGCAAGAGGAAGAAAGGATTGAGAGTGGATATGAAAATTTTACATATAAAATAAAAAACAATGAATTTGTCGATAATAATATTATTTTTATTCGTGGTGAAAATATTGCAATGATAGGACAGGAATAAAAATAGCGTCTTTAAAATATAAAAAAATAAAAATCTTTGAGTTGGCACATTTTATTTCAAATTTTTATATTGTTTTCTGTTGAAGACAACATGGAAAAAATGCTTTTTTGCTTTTTCTTGATCTGCAAGTATCATTATCTGAATCCAAATTTGTACTACTTGTTCCGCTCTTTCCATCAATATACTGAATTAACGATTTGTCGTTTTCATATGGTGAGGCGACACCAACATTAGAACATAATGGAATAGCTAATGTTGATAAGACCATACGCGATATAGTGGCAGATTTCGTATTCTCAAAATCCGTTAAACATTTTTTCATTTTTCGTTTTTTCTGCTTTTTTTCCAGAGCAGGTGTGATATTTCTTAATCCCCACAGACCCCACACACTTGAATTACCGCTTTCAATTGATTTTGAATCGTATAATGTAGTTTTTCGTAACATATTTTCTTCTAATAAATCATCATTTATATCAAGACGTATTATTGACGTTGAATCTTTTTCGCTACTCGATGATAATGTCGCAGATGAGTAAGTCGGTAAATCTGTCAAACGGGGTTTAAGTGTTATCAGTAGTTCATCATTTGTACTCGTACAGCTTTGTATTTGTGGCATTATATCATCTCTTTTTTTTATTTCAGAATCAGATACATTAAACGTTTCTGAAAACCTTGATCCACTTGTATCTATGTTATCTTGGCATGAGCTGGATTGTGTGGATGAAGAACTTATATTCTTACCTGATGAATCAGTTTCAACGCCACATTTATTATCAGTTATGGATATATCTACACCAGGCGAGTCATTTCTAACCATAGGCGTATTTAGACCAGCTAAATATTGTTCGCATCTATATCTATATCCATCGTAAGCATCCGTAACCATATATCCTTTATTTGCGGAATAATAAGTATTTTGTTTCTTTTCAATGTTATTTTCGTCCAAATAATGTGGCTCGATTGGGTCTGTACGATTTGGATAATATTCTCCATTCTGTAATGAAGGATTTACTTCTAATTCTCTGTGAATAGGTTTTTTGGTTTTCATTGATTCACATTGATTTAAATGTTTTCTCTTCTTTTTCCTTTTAGCACCTACTTTTTGTTCATCGCTATCTGGATCATAACCCTTCTGACATATATCATCTTGTTCACCTACATCATCATTTCCTTGTAAACTTATCTCTGTTGTATATTCCGATGTTGATTTTAAGTTCCCTACATCATCCATAAAACTTAAATCATAATGATTTTTATGTGGACAGTAATTTTTCTTACAGGGTATCCAAGAAAACTCATCATCCCATTCTGACTTATTTTCCCCCTTACTTTTTTTATTTTTATTCTCTGTCCCTCTTATTTCATCGTTACTTTTTGAATTTTCTCTGTTATAGTTGTCCTTTCCTGTATCAAAATGCTCATCACATTCATTTTTCCTATCCAAATAATGTTTTTTTAGTCTTCCACGCTTTGGATATATATTCATTTTTATTCCACTGCATTTATCTATTCTTAATGCAATGCCTTCCGGTAATACATACTTATATAAAATAAGTATAGTAAGTTTAAACAATGCAATAAAAAATAAAATATAAACAAAAGTCACCATATTTGGCCTCTTTGAAAGCTAATGCTATAAATATTTCTTTAACGTTATTTTAAGGAAAGTTACTTAAATGGCTATCACTAAAATAGGAATAATATTTGTTCAATATTATTGACAGTGTATAACAATGATACCGTTTTAAACCCATAAGATAAATCAATCAAAGTTTTTTTTTATTTTCAGTTTTATTCACCTGTAATTTAATTAATTTACTATTAATGGTTGAAAAAATATCGTGATTAAATTTCCGTGTAACAGAATGTTAAGATAAGTTGAAAGTAAGATAATAATATAAAATAAAATTTCATAGAAAAATTTAATTTCTTTAATAATTATTTAAAAATTATATTTTTATAGAGAAATCAGAATGTATATTTATTTTATTCATATGGTTATAAGTGTTTATGTAACAGAATTAAACTGTATTATATGGAAATAATTAAAAGTTGGAGAGATAATATCATATAATTGAAATATCTATTAATTTAACGTTTTCAAATTTATCTTTACATTAAAATTTCTCTAATACAATAGAATACAAATCTATTTCTGAAGATTAACAAAATGTATACATATAATATTTTTATTAATTCTCACTTACAAACCTAGGCTTCTTAGCTCAGTGGCTAGAGCGTTCGCCTAGTAAGCGAAAGTCGCGTGTTCGATTCACGTAGGAGCCTTTTCTTTATTTTTAAAAATATAATTTTATTTTTATTATAATTACTTTTTAGATTAATATTTAAATAATTTGTTCATATTGTTGATATAGAAATCATATAATATTCCTCATAAAAATAATAATTCATTTCTATTCTTATAAATTTAATTTTATAAATATAACAAAATTTTTAAAACTAATAATCCCTGTGATTTAATAGCACAATTAATTTATAAATAATAAAAATTTATAAATAAGATATAGCTTTAATCGTAAAGATGCGTATACAATAATATTTAATATATTTTAAAAAATATTAAAAACTTATAAAACAATGAATATATAATATATAATATATTTCTTTAATAAAAATAAATATAATACATTTTATAAGATTAAAAGAATAACTCCATTATACAAGAAAATAAAAAATTAAACAAAATTATTGTTACACTTTTCATAAACAAAAAACCCTTACTAATACAATAATCATAATTATAACAATGAATAAAAATATACTATCGCATTTACATATACTTAAAAATTTGTTATATTGTCAAAAATGCAGAAAAAATACCGGTGTTATAGAAAAACATAAATTTTTATGCAATGTTTGTTACAATAAACATCGAGATAATAAAAATAATAATAAAAACAAAGAATATGAAAATATTGAACTTATTATGGAATTAGAAAAAGAAATAAATGAAGAAATAAGAAGAATGAAATGTAATAAAATAAAATTAGAAAGTAATAATATTGTTGGAAATAATGAAATAGAAACCAATGATAATTATGATAAAAATACATTGGAAGTTAATATTAAACATCCTATAGATCACGATATTATAAATAATACTGAAAATATTAACAAAGATTTAAAAATACAAAACAAAGTTTTAGATTCTAAAGAAAGCAAAGATAATATTTATATAGAAAATAATTATAAGAGAATAAAGAATGAAGAAAATACAAAAGCTGATAATTTAACTAAAAAAGAATATAATATTTCTGAAAGAGCAGAGGATGAACAACACTTTGAAAAAGAAATGCTTAATATATTGGATAATACTAATACTAAGGATTTTAAAACAAATGATATAACGATACTTAAAGATAATATAGAAGATATAACATCAAATTGTGAAAATAAAGAAAATAATAATATTGAAGAAATGAATAAGATTCTATCTACTCCTAAGAGTATAGCAGATAACAGTGATTATAATGAAGATAATAAAATCTTTAATGAGGAGAATAACAGTTGTAACAGTAACAAACCATCTAAACCTGATAATGACACGTCTACAACAACTAATGAAATATATATAACAAATAATAATAAATATCATGAAGATAATAAAATCTTTAGAGAATATAATCTATCTGATATTACAAATAATAAAATATTTATAAATATAAAAATAAATAGAAAAGATTCACTAATGTTTTTTGAAAATATAAATATTTTATACACATGCACAGGATTATCTACAACGGAAGAATATAATATTTTATCACATACAAGTAAATATAAAAATATTAAAAGAAAAACAGAAGATGATAATAAAAGAAAGAATAACACGTTAGAAATATTAATTACAAAAAAAGATAAAAATAATAGATGTAGAAGAACGTATAAATATTTAGAAGCCTTGGTAAAAGGATATATGGTATTGGATATAAAATTTCTATATTATTTTACATCTGTATACGGAAGAAAAAAAGAAAAAGAAAAATATGATAAGAATATTAGTAATTATATTCCTTATGACATATTTAAATATATTATACCAGGAGATAAGGTATTAAAGAATAGTAATGGTGTAATTAATAGAATGGTAGATAAAGATAGGATATTTGAAAATATAAATTTTATTGTAGAAAATATACGTGATCATATTTATAAATTAATAATAAATGGTGGTGGTAGTGTTACATATAAAAATATTATAAAAAATACTGATGGTATACAAATAGATAATAAATTAGAAAGACAACGTATTGAAGATAGTATTTGTAATGAAGATAATGATAAAAGAAATAAAAAAATAAATATTAAAATAGAAAATGATGTAGAAATATTGGATATTATTTCTGAAGGATATAATTTAAAGAAATTGTATAAAGAAGTATATATCGTTTAAATAAATTATATTATTCTTGTAATGTAATATTGTAATACGTTTAAATATTATTTTATATATATATCTAAAAAATGAAATTCTCCTTGAGCGAGGAATGAAAAATATTATTTAAAAAACATCATGTCTTTTATAATTAAATGTTTTATTTATATTTTTCGTTATTACTATTTAATAAAATATTTCAAGCTCTTTATCAGAGCATATTTCTCGAATAAAATGGAAAATATAAAAAAAATATTCAATCAATAAAAATCACTTAGACGAATAACTGTTTATTTTTTCATTTCTGAATATCTGGCTTAAAGAAGCATAATCCATCAATAGATGTTACTACAAATATATTATCTTCTAAATATATACCTTGTTTGTAATATTCCTGTCCGTCATGGTCAAAGATAGATTCTCTTAAAGAAATATCCCATAAACATACTTTATCGTCAGAAGTACTAATAAAATTGTTAGAAGAATAAAAAGAAACTGATGTAATGGGTTTACGATGTTCTGGATCATATTTGAATGTATCAATATATTTTTGTCTGTTATCACTACTATCACTCATACTTTCTTTTCCACTCTCATTATCAAAATGGTTATCAGTTGAAAGAATGAGATGGTTATATTTTCTTAAATCTAATAAACTTATATTTCCATCATCCTCTCCAACTAATATTTTATTATCTCTTACGTCTATCGCATTTAATTCAGAATTAAATGTTATATTTTTGGTGTAATTATCAGAATTACTTTTTCCAATGGATATGTGACTGTTAGATCTTCTATCGTATACTGATATTGTTCTATCGTTAGAACAACTGTATATCATATTTTCCTTGGTTTTAATATCATTAATATCTGAAAGATGTATTTTATTTTTTTGTACGTCTATTAAGCTTTTATCCAAAACTATTAAATTTCCATCAGTTGTAGAGATAGCTATAATTTCATCAGCATCTATACCATATGAAAAACAACATTCTCGGGATATTTGATTAATTGAGATTGTATCAATGTTATTAAGCTCAGAATCAAATATTTCCAGTGTTTTATCTGTTATAGCATAAATTTTGCTCTTAATTTTAATTCTGTTAATATTATCTTTAACATCTGTTTTTGAATGTTTAAAATTATCTATAGAATTAAAACTATCGAACTTTAATGAAAGAATATATGGTGTTGTGTTTTCTGTATTGGGTGCAACTATAATATTGTTGTTCTGTTTGCACACAGTTTGTGAAGGATATTCAAGAGATATATGTTCTAATATATCATATCCATCACTAGAGCTATCAACTACTTCGGTGTCAAGAAGCGGTAAATGAACAATAGAGCACGATGAAGGATCGTCATCTGTATCCATAAATAGGGGTAAGTAAAATTTTAGATATTTTAAAAAAATAAAATTGGCCACTAAAAAATGAATTTTTAAAAAATTTATAAAAATATGTAATTTACCTTTCGAAGTTTTTTGATATTCTATTTAAAGTAGTTTTATGAAGAGATTTTAAACTTTTGTTTTATTTCTTTTTATTTATCCGGTCATCGAATAAATCATTTTTTCAAAAAGTGTAATATAAATTTTTAAATGTGTATGGTTTGTTAGCTATTTTTTAATTAAAAGCGATATGGTCCAGTATATATTGTTTTTAATATTAATTTCATAAAAATTAGTTATATCATAATTTGTAATAATACTTTATTGATCAATTACTAAGATTGTTAATACATCCCTTTTGATTAATCATAATTTGTATTATGTCGAATATTGAAAATTTTATAGTATTTTTACAATATTTTCTAATATAATAATATCGAAGTTAATGTTTATTATTAAATGTTTTGTGTAATCTATTAAGTATTATTATAATATAACAAAGATTTTTATATATGATGTATAACTGAGACAATTCTTTTATTTCCACAGCGTTTATTACTTTAACTTATATACTATATTTTATATTGAAAATAACTCAATTCATATTTCCAAAATATTTTAAAATTTAACGATCGAACATAAATCTGAAAAATAAGGATATTCCATTGATCTATGAACAAAATACTGTTTTTTGACAAACTGAATAAAAGAATTTTAAAAAATTAAAAAATTATAAATGAAATGATACATAAATATTTATTCTTTTTTTGATATAATTAATTTGTGATAACTTTAGTAGAAGACAAATTTTATTTTTCTATGAAAATCATTGCTAAAGAAACTTATTGGATTTTATCATATACATTAATATAATTTACCTTGTTAGTATAAGATGCTTTTCTATAAAATAATTCATACTGTAATTATTCTGTATTGTAAAAGATATTAATTATGGAAAAATCCGTATTTTATTTACTTAAATTAAAGTTGCTAAATATATTCTAATTATTTTTTTCCTAATTACGTTTATTTCCAAAGATTATTTTTTTCTTTTATCAAAAAAAAAAGAAAAATTCAATTTATATAGTAAAATTTTATAAAAAAATAATAAAAGCACATACAATTTCTTATTTTAAATTATATTTCCTATACTTCTTAGCAACTCGTTTTGACATTTTCAAAATTTTATAAAATTAAACAAAATAATATTTTTGGATATTTGATTAAATAATATCTTAATCATGTTAACGATTTCTAACTAAAAATTTTTGTTTCTATTCTTTTGACATATTTTTATCAGTCAAAAATTTTTTCATTATATTTAAATAATAATTTTGTGTGAATATTAAATGGATTTTTTAGTATTTTTATTTGCAATAAAACTGTTAAAAGGAACTGGCAGTATATATAAGAAAAATAGGAAAAAAGCATATCTTAAATCAAAGGGAAAAATATTCAATCAACCATTATTATACAGATACAATGAGGAAGTTGAATTTAATACTGGAAATATTATCATTACAGAACTATTTATATCAAATAAAGTTCGGAGATTTCCAAAATTTACAAAAAAATTTAAAAACGTTAAGAAATTAGTACTTACAAACACAAAAATCGGAATGATATGCAGAAATATAATTCAACTTAAAAAATTAGAAACTTTAGAACTTAGGAACAATAATTTTATTGAATTTCCTAAAAAAGCTTTTACAGAATTGAAACTCAAAGAATTAATTTTAGATATATCCGAATATAAATTATTTAGTTTTCCAAAAAATATAAAAAATAATACTATCTTACGTCTTGTTGTGAAGAACGTAGAAATCAGCTCATTGGAATGGCTTAATAATTCACTTGAAACGTTAATTTTAGATTCTAATGGTATAGGAGATATGCCAACAGATATGATATTTAATATATTTAAAGATATCAGCCAATTTTATGAATTAAATCATTTATCTATTATCAACAACAATTTAACCGATTTTCCCATAACAAAATATGGGGAATGTAATATTGTTCTGAGTGATATTCATGAATCTGTTATTTATAATATATATAAATATTTGTCAAAAATAAAATATTTAGACCTTTCACATAATAACTTCACTTCTATACCTGAACTTATATATTCAGATGAACAATATTTGAATCTTTCAAATAATTTAATTGGAGGATCAATAGATATAAGTCGTTTTATGAACAACGAAATAAAAATCAATCTTTCTAATAATCAATTTAAGCGAAATTAAATTTTCACAAAAGATTATAACAATTAGCGGAAGTGTTGATATTAGAAATAATCCTATAAAAATATTTTTTAAAGATTCTGATATTTTAAAATATATAGAAAGTACAAAGACACGATTTATTTCTTATAATGTATTGTTTAGGTTAAATGTTGATGTAGAAACATTTAATATTCTATACAATGATTTTCTGAGAATATGTGGATATTGTATATCAATCCATTTATATGAGAATATTAATGATTGCGGTAAAAATTCTTATGAAGAAATATTTAAAAAAATAAAAATTGCTAAATTTCCAGAGATCACCATTGAAAGTTTTCAAATTACTGAAATCCCCGTAAATCTTTTTGATCAAAATATCGATTTATCGTTAAGAATAAAAAATAGTAACATTTCAAAATTACCGGATGATTTTAAATATGCTATATTGGCCAACTGGAAATTAAGCATATGCGGTATTGATTTAGAGTTAGAGGATTGCTTGAAATTTTCAAAAAAAATCGGATTTTCTGAATTTACCTTTAATTCTAAAAATGCACTGCAACATTATATTTTTTCTGATGAATATCTTTGTACAAAAATCGGTGACAACCGTTTTACGATTTTATTAATACCCGATAGAATAAATTCTGAAGATGACATCCTTATAAATTTTGGAATGATAATGGATTTGGATAATACATGATTAATTAATAAAGTATATTATCCAATTATATTTTTTTATATTAACTTTTATTCAAGTATTTAACTATTGCAAAAATTTTTCCTAATAAAACCAATTAAAGATTATTATCTACCATATTAAATGAAGATAACATTTATGGAATTGATACATGATAGTTATACTGTTATTTGTTATATCTGCTATGAAATAAAAAACAATAAAATAAAGTATATCTTATCTAACAATTTTTTTTAAATAAATAATAGATAAGCTTATAATAATTATATATTTTAAAATATTTTAATTAACCAATAATTAGTATTAACCTAAAAAACCAATAAAAAAATCAGAAAAGGAAATATAAAAATAACGATTATAAGAAAAAACAGAAAAAACAAAAAATACAAATATAATTAAATGTTAACTTAACATTAGTAAAAATATTCTATCTAAGTAATATGTATATGCTATTAAACAGAAGGATATTTTATTTAACTTACAATATATAATTATTAAATATTAATTTAATATTGTTAATTCATAAAAAATTTTTTGGGGAACCAATAGAATAAAAAGAATTACTTCATAAAAGAAATATTCAACAACAACTTTTAATATTTTTTACATTATAAAAATATTATTCATAAAAGAATTTATACATATCATAATTTTTCTTTTCATTTTCAAACAACTTTTGTAAATATTTTTCTTTATGTTCTATACACTTTCTTCTAAACTCTTCCAATTTAGAATTAATTTTTCTTTTTACCTCAAAATCATCATCTGTACTATCACTCTCTTTGATATAATTTTTTCTTCTACCTTTCTTTGATTTATTAATATATTGTGTTTCTTTTTCTGATTCGAAACGATTCATAGTATTTATTTCAGATGCATCATATTCCTCATCGTTTTTTTTAACATATTTACTATTTGACTTATTTAATTTATTATTGGTTTCTTTAAAATTATTAGATTTTTTATTTTTTTTAATACTCTTCAAATTCTCAGAATGTTTGATATCCGAAGATTTATGTTTCATATTATCGGATTCTGTTTCGCTGTAACCAATTTCTGTTGATGGTTGTTCATTTTCTGAATTATGATCTTTGTAACTCATAGGGTTAATATATATCATAATCTTATTGTTTTAGAGATATTACATAATATGATGCAAAAAGAAAATAAAGTTAATATTTTATTAGCAATTAAAAGATAGATTTTGTTATTTCTTAAATATTTTTTATAACAAAAATAAATTATTATATTTATTTGTTTATTATTTTCCTTAGAATTAATATGGAATAATAATCTATTATTACACGTAAAAACGTTTCATATTATAACATTTTATTTATAAATTCTTAGTTTACTCATTCGTTTATCTTTTTAAAAATTCATTATTTTAAATAAAAAAATATTTATTTAGGATTTTTGATACTTTTGGAAGAATATAATTAAATAGGAATAATTTTCATTTGTTTATTTTTTATATATATGCGAGATTTGTAATTAGCTAGTTATAAATTAGAATATCATAATTCATTTTTTCAATTTTTAAAGACCAATCATCTTCAATATAATTTCCCTTTAATTTTAATATCCAACAGTTTAATTAACGATATATTATTATTACGTAAAAATTATTATTATTTTCCTTATTCAACTCCTACAAAATTTTTATAATGAGGAGTTTAATATCAATCATTCTCATGCTAGTTACGGATTATTATAACGCGCGTCTTTCTATTTCTGAGTGTATTGAATTTTCATGATAAATAAATTTATTGTACTTATTAATTTTAAAAATATTTTAAAATCTCTATTTTATAACAAGAGAATTTAATGAAACTTGTAATTATGGATGGTTCCCGATCATTTTTAGAGGAGCATAACATATGATATTTATTATTAAAAATTTTTGATTCATATTTGACACTAATATATGCATTTTTTTATATTACCTTATATTCCATATTGCTAATTTATAACAAAAGAATGAAAATGAGTTTATAATGAAACCTTTATTTATAAAAATTTTCTAGGTAACTTTGTTTATCATAATCTATGGTTTTTAGTTTTTAAAG
Organism: Lophius piscatorius; assembly: GCA_009660295.1. NCBI lineage: Eukaryota > Metazoa > Chordata > Actinopteri > Lophiiformes > Lophiidae > Lophius > Lophius piscatorius. Next base: position 9,826 of record VRLP01007437.1, on the reverse strand, counting down.
CATATCTAAACTTGTACTAACTGAGTTTGCTATAGATATACATTACTCTAATATTAGCTTATGTTCCAGAATGTAAGGATTTTGCATAAGATATATATTGCCGTCTCCTCTCAGTTTTTAAGAGATTCCTAATCTCTTTCTTGGCATAATATTATCCGAGTCACAGAACAATATGAAAATTGTAACCATTCCATCCAAGCACTGCTTTATTGCAATAATGGAGTGTTGTACAAGATATGGCTAATGTTATAGAATTGAACCCCACCCATTCAAGAACCTTTCTCTTCATTTTTCTCTTATTCTTTTTTTTTGAAAATTCTTCTAAGTGAAGGATCCAAAATGATTAGATTTAAAATTTGTTTATCGCTCCGTAACTATTCAACTAAACGGGATTTTGTGATGATTTATTTTAAAATAACTCTAGCTAATATTTTTGAACGCTTGGATAACTAAATTTGGGATTAATTGTATGTTAAAATAACAAAACAAACTTGATTAATAAATATTAGAAAATTTTATTTTTTAAAAAATTACAATATTAAATACAATATTATCCAAAATTAAATGAAAAGTATCATATATTCTAAATTTTAAATATATAATTTTATGTGATGAATCTTCTATTAAAAAATGCCAAGAATATTGATCTTTTTAATTTAAATAATAATATTCGAAGAAAGGCATGATTAATTCTTTAAATTTATTCGTAATATTTATAAGTTTAAATTGTGGTGGTTTTCTGCAAAACATCAATGCAACAAATACTGATCTCCTCACGAAAGAAACAAACCATGTATTATCATTAGAAAATATTCGAAGAGAAAAATATGAAATCAATGGTACAATTTCATTTTTTCCGCCAAACTCTCCACTTCAAGCAAAACGTGTAAAAATCACCGAAATAGAATATGATGGTATTGAAATTAAATTTGTGGACAAAAACTATTCATTTATTAATATAAACAAATCTAAGTTTCGTAGGATAATAAACGGGGATTTAAAACCAAATAATCGTGATTGTTATTTTCAAATTCTCTCGGTAGTTTTTAAAATAACAGCATTTATTGAAGAAAAGTGTTTTCATACAACCTTGTGGTATGGTTATCTCATGGATCCAATGAAAATTTCAACCTCGTTACGTGATCAGCTTTTCGAAGCGTTTCATATCCTTGAGCCGAACTTTTATTATAAATGCATAATTCTCCCATTGGACTGGTTTAATAATGCCACATATTCAAATTCAGGATATTCAGAAAATCGAAATATATATGATGTAAATGTTTTGAAAGATGAGCAAAAACCATATATTTTAAGTAATATAACAATTCAAAAAAATTCAAAAATATATAATATTAATAGTTTTATATTTGATCATATTTATTCGGGATTGTATACTAAAATTTATTATAAGACTGGTGATGATAGAATAATTGAAGAATATAGCGGAAAGAGTACAACTCAATATAATATGAATGAAAACATATTAATTTCTTATACAAAAACAAATGAACCAGAAGATGAGAATAATAATACAACACAAAATAAAAATAATTTAAAAAATTAAAATATACCAGAAAATAGATCGACAATTATTAAAATATCTTATAGTATATAAGCAAATGAAGTTGAAAATCCAAATTTCGGAAAATAAATAAATGTTAATATTGTCAGAATAAGATTAAGGTCAAGGAAGCACAGTAAAATTAGACAATTCGAATAGAAAAATACAAATTATCAAGATTTATTAAAAGATTTCGAGAAGAAAACGAAGAAAATAAAAAAAATATTTTAATAAATAATTTATTATTTTAGAAAAAATATAATAATATTTCCCTTTTTAAATTATTTATGTTGATTATTGGTTGCTTTTTTATATTTTTCATGTATCTCCATATTATTTTAATGTTCAGAGTGTGGGTTTTTTCGTTTTCATTATGAAGAAGGTTGGTTTTGCGAGTAATTTGGACATGGCTATAACCATGTTTTTAACACTTGAAAACGTTTCCCAACCATTCATTATTTTGGTTGATCTTTTCTCTACATTGTTTTTCTTATTATTTCTATTAGTGTAGTATTCTTTGATTTTAAACATGAAAAAGTTGTTTTTGGTTCTTCTTTCTATACAATGATTAGCTTAGTGTGTTTATATGGTCTTTCTAGGTTGTACCTGATGCTTGTGGTTATTATTTCATCTATTTCAGCAACACTTTTATCTTATCCTGTCTTTTTTTATTTTTTAAAATTTTCATCTGATCGTTTTAAAATAGAAATTAAATCTTTTTTACCAGTATTCGCTTTTTCCCTTATTCTTTTATATATTGATTTTTTGTTATTTCATATAAAACATGAAGTATTTTTTTTGACCAATAATTTAATACCTGAAAAAAATATGTTTTCTGATTTATATAAAATTGTTATCATACCTCTATTTAAACATGTATATATTGTTAAAAATTCCTAAGTTTATACGCTCTTTACAATTTTTACATATCTTATTTCCAGTAAAAACTTCTAATGACACTAAGTAATTAAGCAACTCAATTGGGTTTTTAAATATATTAAGCAATTTTTGTAATCCTATAATCTTTAATTTTTTCATAAGGTGTTTTTTCTGGTATATCGAACATTTTACCGAATATTTTAATTACAGAATATTTCAGAAAACAAAGTAAAATTTATTTTTTTATAAAACCTTATTATAGCTAAATGAATGTTCCGAGTAAACAATATATTACTATAAGGGAATATTTTTTTGGACAAGTCGAGCATGTTAGATCGACAGAGATACTTGTTTTATTAATGAATATTAACAATCTTAGTTAAAATACCGTATATAAATTTCTTGATAATACCATACAATTGGCTTCATTGAGTACAATAATGAAAATGAAATAAAACCCCAAAACAAAAAGCTAGACTGTTATTATGCAAAAATATTTATGCAAGATAATTTTTTGTTGTAAATTAGAGCTTTAAAAGAATTTGAAATAAGGTCTTGTTAAATATTACGATATACAATGCACAAATTTGTAAAAACCTGTGGTTTAACTAGAAAAAAATTTGAGAAGAGAACATTTATTTTACTATATGAAAAGAATTATAAGTAGATCGTTAATATTATACACCTTTTCTTAGTATGACGACAAAGTCATTATTTTTAAAACGAATGTGGTTTTAACCTTCATAACAACAATCACATGGGTATCGACCAGCAGACCCACCGATTATTATATATCTTGCTCCCGTAAAAGGACAAAACATTTCGATATGTCTTATTTTTCTGCATCTGAAATAATAAAGAATAAACTTTTAGATGGGCATACAAAGTCGACAATTTTAAGATCTTTTGGGAAAAAATATTTAAAACCAAAACAGTATTTTAAGATTAAATAAAATACGATTTCACAAATTTGATATTATTATAGTATTTTTTTCGGAAAAGATGATAAGTTGGTCGTTTTTATATAATAATTATTCACCGAAATTTAATTCTATAAAAAATACTTTTAACTGATTGGAGAATTATGTTTCAAATAAGAATCTGATACCACTTAGCAGATAAACAATGAAAAATTGTATAATAAAATCAGTCGAAAGTTTTAACAACAGCTCTATTAAAATTTTTAGAAATTATTATATTGAACCATGCTAAAATGTTAATAATGTTTTTAATGAAATATTTCCTATTTAGATAAAGTTTTAATTAACTATTTCTTCTTATTTTATAAAAAAATAAATACACTGTAAATATAAAAATACATTATATAATGGTTACTATACATATGGATATTTTATTAATCAAATATATTATATTATATAATTTTTAAATTGTGAATAAAACGTCTTCTTATATTATATTTTGTAATTAATTTAATAGCTTATATTTAAGATTATTATCTTTATACTACATTTCTTATATTTTATTCTAAATATAAATCTTAATTATTTATTCTTATAATCTCTATTTTATAAAATTTTTTATTATTTTCTATTTTTTTATTTCCACCCATAAATGTTTGAATTACATATTGATGCAGTAATCCCTTTAGACAAAGAAGAAAGACTGAAGAATAAAAAAAGAAAACCATCCCAATCTGAAGATAATAATGAAGATAACAGTATTATGGATACATATGAAAAAGATACACATAATAATGTTATTAGTAAAATTAGTATGTTTAGGAAAATATTAGAACCTTTGGGTGATATGGTTGATGATGTTGAACTTCGTCTTTCTTCTTCAGGTATAAATGTTCAAGTGATGGATAGTATGAGAGTGGCAATGGCTAATATATTTATTCCTAATACACTTTTTGATAATTATAGATGTGATAGAAATATGATATTAGGAATAAAGATTAAGGAATTTTTAAAAATCTTAAAAATTAATGATAATACATCAAATTCTTTGCATATGCATTGTATTGATGAGCCTACAGAAATAACAATATGTTTTAATTCAACAACACACTCATTAACTTATACACTAAAATTATTTCAATTCGATATTGAAAATTATAACTTTCCTGCACAGAAATTTGAGATTGAGGTACAAATGGATGTTTCTGAATTTTTAAAAGCACCTAAGTATATAGGAAATTATGCAGAATTTTTACAAATAGAAGTAAATAAGGATAAAGTAGAGTTTAAACAAAAAGGTGATATTATACAAGCTAATTTAGAATTAAAATCACAGAGTACAGGAAATGATAAAGTAAAGATAAAAGTTAATAATAATGTTATTGATATGAATAATGGACAAGGAGACGGTGAAACAGAAAATAATAATAACAATGAAATGGCAGATTGTAACAATATTAATATTATAAAAGAAATACCTATAAAATATGTTGGATATTTTGTTAAGGCTGTACAACAATTTGATACTCTGAATATGTGCATGGGTAGACCAAATCCAGTTTACTTTGAATTGACTATGAAAGATGATGGATACTTTAGATACTTTGTAGCACCCAAAGTAGAAGATTAATGATAATGATTAAAAGTTTTTATTTAAATTTTCTTCTAAACAAAGTGTAATGCTTTTCAATCAAATACTTTCATTCTATTGATTATATAAATATACATCCATAGATAACGGAAAATCTAAAATATTTTTTTCGTATCAAAATTGCGATTCTTATACAATATGGAATATGTTTAACTCAATGAATATGGGGAGGAATGATAAATCCTAATTTTCGTTGGTTAAAATCTTTCTCTCAGAAAAAAATTTTCAAACAAAAAAAATAGATTAGACAGAAGAGGATGGAAGGTATGTTAAGTGGTGGAATGTTCGTTAATGTTATTTGATTATATCTTGTATGACAATTCTATTAATCGATTTACATGGAACTCGTTTGGTATGGTTACAATTTCTCTATTCATTAAAAATCTAGCCAATATTAAACTAAGAAGGAAGTTAAAATTTAAGATTTTGAATCCGTAGAAACATGTGCCATACACAACGTCTTAATATCCAAGAATATAAAATGGGATTAATGTATATATATAGCGAAATCGGTGGTATAAGTTACTCATACATTAAGAAATCAACGGATCCAAACCATGGTTAACAGCAACTAATCATGATGTTTTGACGATAATCAAGTGTTATTTAAAGAAACAGAATAAATGAATATTTATTTAATTTTATTTAAATTAATTTTCTATTCCTTTTAAAAATAATTTTTTTGAAAGTTGAAGTTTAACATGATTGAAATTTTTTATTAAAATATAATTTATTTATAAGATTTACAAACTAAATAAAAATGTTTTGTCGTATTTTAAAAACATAACGGATTAAACAGATCATGATTGAATATCTTTCGTAAAAAAATATTTTTTTCAATATTAAGTTAACATTTATTTATTTTCTTTCTTTCTATATTTCGTTTTCCCCCTTTTAAAGATTCATCTGTCACTGTCACACTGAATTCTTTGATTGATAGTAATTATTCTTCAATTGAATTAATTTATAATTTTTCACGAAATATAATTATATCTTACAAACGAAGACTTTTTATAAAAAAACAAGTTTTTTATTGAAATATTTATTATACGATATATCTTTAACGATAAAAAAGTATTTTTTAAACGATGATGTTGATTGTAACTATTACTTATCAACTTTTATTTTTGCAAAATTTTTTTTGGTTTTTAAAAAGAATAGAATTTTAAAAATGATTTTTATGCTTCAAATATAAAATTCAGCTCACCCCCTTAACTTAGATATGTTTGTTCTAACATTACCATATACATTATTAGCATCATTCTGTGTGTTTATATTTACACTCTTTTTTGCTTTATTATCCAAACTAATCAAAGATATGTTTATTCCTACCGATATAAAATGTTTTGCGGGAGGAATTATACTCAGTACCACAATATTCCATATATTACCCGATATCTATTTGTGTGAAGATAATAAGTATTCTTGGTTGGCTCCACTTTGTGCAGGATTGAGTTTTCTTGTTCTTTTCAGTATAGATAAATTGTATTTATATACAGAAAATACAAATGAAATTGGATGTACGTGTGGTGCACGACAGGAAATTGATGAAAACGTTAATGATGGTATCAGTGGAAATAAAGAAAATGGTAAAAAAAATACAAATAAAAAAAACGGCGAAGAAAATTATCATAATTATGAAAAAGAAAATAGCACAAAAAGAAATAGGACCGAAGTAAATGACAATAACACAATAAAAATAAAAAAAACATGTACGTGCGAAAAAGCTCCAGCTAAGCATGAAAACGACACTCTACCAACAAATTCAACTAGATTACAAGCAACGATTTTTATTGTCGCATTAAGTGTGCATTCATTCCTCGAAGGTCTTGGAATAAGCTCTAAAAACGGTAAACAATTGATGTGGTATATGGTGAGTTTACTTGGTCATAAATGGATAGAAGCATTTGTTTTGGGAGTAAGTATATTTTCAGCCGATTTTGCTAGAAACATGACGGTATTCCTTTTATTATTCTATTCCTCATTAACATCAATAGGTATTTTAATAGGATATGCATTATTAATGCTTTGTAATATCCACGCTGATGGATCATCTTCTGATGATGCTGGAAATATAAGTACAATGGTAGCAGTACAGATACTCACAGGATTATCATCAGGTTCTTTCTTCTACATAGGATTTATAGAAATGTTGGGAAATGTTTTTGGTGAAGGTTCTTTATTGAATAAGAATAGAAGGAAATTGGTATGTGTGTTCACAGGGTTTACTTTAATGGCTACAGTATGCATAATGAGTGGACTTGTAGAAAATGGAGTATTGTTCAAAAGCTGGTCAAATAAAGCATAATTATTTGAGGTATAATTTAAATGTGTATTGTTTTTATCAGCGATATTACTAATTTAATCTTTATTTTTTTTCTTAAAACATAATATTAATACGTAATTAAAATATAATTAAAGTATAATAATGTATTAATATTGTTGTTGTAATCTAAATATGAGATTAGATTACAAATATCCGATAATACATGGAATGAATATACTATCAGCCCGGTTCTAAAAATGACAATAATTCTTTAGAAATGAAAATAATTGGTTAAACATAACGTTTATTTATTTTTTCATAATAATCTCAAAAAAGAATTATTTCTTTCACAAATGGCCAGCCTATTTTTTAACATAAAAAAATTATTTAAGATTTATTATATTAGTAACTAATCTACATAGCCATCATCATAGTATGAAATGTTGTGTATATAACAATTATGTTTTTTAAACTCTATCAAATTAATAGCAATAAAAATCTGTATGTAAATAAATTAATAATACCATAATAACTGTTAACGGTTATTCTTTAAAAAGACAAATTAAAGATTTATTACAAAATTAGCGATAATATCCAAATTATACTCAAAAAAAATATCTAATCCGTGCCGTTAACTCCTCGATCGCATAATTTATTTTTATTAACTAGCTGGGATATATATACGTATTAACCATTTAAGCCTGTAGAGTGTTAAATATCTAGGCGTAGTGAGATTTTCATCCTCTAAGTCATAATAAGGCTATAATACCATTTTTTGTTATAATATTGGTAAAATCATTAATCAATACAACGATTGCAATCACATTAATCGATTTCTATTTTTATCTTAACAGTGAAAAAGACGTAAAAGATATAACTAAGCTTAAATTTATCCAACAACCCAATTAATTATTTTGTTTGTTAAAAATTATTCAAATTCTCAATAATTAATACAAAGTAGATTTAATAATTTTCTTATAAATATGAATTTAATTTTAAAATATTTTTGATCTATAAAAATATTACGTAACCTGCCTGGTCCAGTGGTCGTGGGATGGTCAAATTCAAAGTCTGGCGGGTTCGAATCCTTTATCTAAAAGAATTTTCATAAAAAAATAAAAGATAGAAGAAAAATGAAAAATGAAAGGTTGTTGAACGGGGGTTCGATAACATTAGTTATACCATATACAACAGTCCTACTATTGGTTAAAGTATTATCTAGTTAGTATAATTGCAATCCCTGTATTGATTTATGACTCGGCCAATATTATGTCAAAAAAACGATATGAATCTCTTTAATTCTGATGGAATGATAATTACATCTTACACAAAATCCCAATACTCGCGAAACATAATGTAAGACGAGATTAATACATATATAACGAAACCGGTTAACATAAGTTTAAATGTGCTTTAAAAAATAAAGGTTATAGATCATGGTAAGTTATAACCTACCAGGAAACCTCTATAAATAAAAGTTTTATTAAAAAAGAGTTATCAAATATATTTTAACTTAATTATCTTCAAACTTTTTTGTTATAATCCAAGACACATTATAAACGAAATATATTTGATTATAACTATTTATAACACATAATAATATATAATATATCTACAACATATATCTATAATATATACATATAATAAAATATCAACCCTTACTTAAATGCTTATAAATATAATAACATATAAAAATATTATATCTAAAAATACAATAAATATTTTAAATGTATTTAAAAATAATATAAAATATATAACATATAAAGAATATAATAAAAATAAAGAATATATTACATCTAAATCTATAAATAATTATAATAAAAATAATGAATTATATATAAATCTACATATAAAAGATATACAAATAGAAAATATGGATATACAACCTAATATCAATAATATATTTGTTATATATATAAATAATAATAATGATAATGAAAGTAATGATAGTAATGATGGTGATAATAAAAGTGATAATATCCTAACTAACAACAATAATAATATTAACAATCATAATAACATAACTAACAACTATATTACTCATAACAATCAAAATAATTATATTAATAATATTAATAATAAATATAAAAGGTTTATTAATATAACATATAATATAAATAAAGATATTATACAAATAATATCAAATATATTAGGATATAAAACTTCTATAATAAAATATAAAAATAATAAAACATATTTCTTTATAAAAGATCAATACTACATTAGAAATAATAATAATAAGGATAATAATGATAAGAATAATAATAGAATAAATATCTATAATATAATTTCTTTAGAGAATATAAAAGATAGTAATCTTATAGAAATGTTATCTAATAAATATACATCAGTTATCATTACAGATATTAATAATAATGTTGATATGAGTGATAATAACAATAAAGCTAGTGATAATAATAGTAATATTAATACTAATACTAATAGTAATATATTGATATTCTAAATAATTATATTTTAATACTTTTAGATGAATATAATAATTTCTATAAATTAATAAAATATAATGATGAATATTATTTATATTCTAT